>JAQGBX010004134.1:0-15898 GCA_034698745.1 Megaphyllum sjaelandicum | reverse complement strand
CACCAGGTGTGCACCGGGTGTGCTCCGCTGCCACCAACAAGGGAGCTGGTGGCAGCGGTGCATCCAACATGGCGGATCATAATCGCCAAGGTGAGAGCGCGTCCTATGTTGAAGCGTTAGCATGCTTGAGGCGATAAGTGTTCCTTTGCCTGCAGCGCTAGCTCGCTAGACGGCGTTACTTGTTGTGGTGCTGTTTTGTGTGATATCGGATTACGATCACCACCGCAGCGCCACTACGGTGCATTAAGACCAACTAACTAGATATTTATCGATTTTGAGCGCATTGAAATAACATGCTCCCCGGACCACAATTTGCAGCGCCATCTGTTGTGAATATTGCACAAAGGAACACTTATTGCCTCACTTTTTCCCCCTGCGCGCTCTCACCTTATTACTCTTACACCGTGGTCTAGGCGTCTAGAGGTCGCATCGCGCAACACATGTGACGTCATCGGTCTACACCCACAAGAAACTTTAACTGCACCTGGTGTGATGAGCCGAATTCGCCATAAGTTCCCAGTACTTCAACCTTGACTACCATAATTGCGGTCAATGTCCATTTAAAATAAGGGTGCTCAGACAGAAACTATATATGCGACGCGTACTTTGGTAGTCGTGAAGTTACATGTACAGTATGTGTGCAAAATGGACAAGGTATTGGTTTAAAAACCTCAACGATAGCGCTATTCTTAAATCATGCCATTAATACATTCCTTTTGTATCTCCTTGCTTACAGAGTTGCAGTGAGTGGTTTTCTCCAAACTTTTTCTAATACCATGATGAGAATGAACATTGCTATGTCATGGAAATAGTCACATGCTATTCTGTGTTTATTACTTTGAAGATGCATACAGCAGTTTCAAGGCGATCGATATCTCGATCCAGATGACAGGAGAAGATGTGCTCTAGTTAAAGAACCATTTTGCTATTCAACTTTCCATGCCGAACTGACATTTACTAGTGACAAAGAATTTCTTTCTCCGAATATACACGTTCACCTTTACATGCTAAAAAACATACTTCAAAGAAAATCAGTGACGATTCAATACATCTACCATAAAAAAGCACAATAGCATCGATGTGTGTCAGTAGGCCTTCTTGTATGAAAGGCTGTTGAAGAAACATTTGGGCTTCAATAATACACAACACCATTTTTATTACTTTCACTTTTCACCGACAGCCCATTAAATGGAAGCTTGGAGTGCAAGTGCTAATTTGGAGCTTGAAGTATTCACAACCTATATGGCATGGCCATGAACTACCACGTGCAAATTGCTTTTAGAAAGATTGCCAAATAGCAATACAGGGGGTTTTTAAGCAAGGAGTGGCCAGCTCATACGGTTTGCATAAGCAAATGACGTATGGAAGTGTGGTCACGTTGGAAAAGCCATCACCACTACATGCCGCTAAAATAGGGACATTAATAAACAAACATAAAAGAACATGTCAAGAACAAATCATAAGCCATGGGAAATCAACCGTTTCGTGTTTATCCGAATCCGACGCTGATTAACAATTAAGCCACTTATAAATTAAGTTTGCAAACTAAAAATTGTGAAGTTAAGTATCGAATAAAGTTGGGAGAAAACCACTTTTTTTAGACCAAACTACTGTATCTAAAATTTGCGGTTATAAATAAGTAAAAACCAATTAGTGCAAAATTTGAGAATGCGGGCACTAACCATGCTGAGTTTCTGTCAAATCGCTCGAGGGTCGTTCATTCTAATGTATGATCTTCAACTTGTGAGCAAGATAATGACAATCGTTAAATCGGTTGTAGCAATTGACCCGGTATTATGTAATGGGAAGTTTCTATAATTGTAAATACAACTGCGACGAAAATCTTCATTAAAAACCTGATCAGCCTGGAGCAACCAACTTTGTTCGTCAGAAACAATGAAAGTAAAAGCTTTGGCCAAACAAAAGCAACCAGAGTAGGCAAACTTTCTCAGAAGAAGAAGAAGAAGAAGAGAAGAATTGGAACAAGGTGAACATTTAATTTCATGGTTGGTGAAAATGGGAATTAAAGAAATCTTCAATATGGCAGTGCATGGGGTCATTATTTGTTCAGTGCACCTACATGTATAAAGTTAACATGTCAAGGCAAAATGAACTTGCAGAAAAAAGTTTTATTGCCCACCTTGGCTGATTACCATTTTCAAAGTTAGCTGTCAGATGACCGAAATTTCATTGAAAGTTTTCAATTTATCGCTCGTAGATCTAATATGCAATATTTCACTGACTTTCCATAAAACATGTCAAACAATTCCATTTGTACTATAAAGAAGCATGTATACATAGTAATAGCCAGTACAAGTACTACGTTACTTGATACATGCATTTCAATTTTTGATTTGAGTTCGACAGGTTGTTTTTTGTCAGTCAAACAAATATAAAAATAAAATTATCAACGTTCACAAAATGAGGTTGAATATGTACAATTTTATATTAGACATTTATTTTCAGACTTCCTGTTTCACTTCTTTAAATTAGGCATGCATTATTCTTTGAATAAATTAAGTGGCATTTAATAGTTAAATTAGCGATCACTTAGCTGGTTACCACACAATGAGTATTCCTATTTACATTAAAATACATTTTACAATGTACACTGCATACAGAGTGATTATTAAATCGTGTCACTAAGTTGTCACTTTCATTTACTACCTACGTATGTTATAAACAGTAATTGGTGGATGTACCAAGTGAACTAAATATTAATGGATTGTGAACTTAATTTCCTGTCATCAAATAGTCATAAAGATGTTGATCTAGGCCATAAATGATTTAATTCTGGTTATCATAAAATAAATTTGGAAGATATTAATTATTATGACTGTAACAAAATCGAAGGTTTATTGGAACTAATGATCTAACTAAAACCTGACCAATCAATTATCATTGTATACAGATTTTTCGCCAGCATGACTATACATGTTTCTCACCTGACATTTCATTCATTTCATCCGGAGGCACTTTCTTAATTGGTTGTTTTAGTTGCTGGTTTGATGAAAAGATCACGTGATGCAGCCCGGCAGAAGCCCCATACGTAACTCTGCATTAATGCATGATCTTTTCAAGCGTCTTTTCATGACATACTTTAATTATTATTATTATTCGATATTTCGGTGTAGCAATTATCCTTAATTTAAAATTAGAATGTCAATTTAAACTAAACTATGCTGGTTATATTTTATACATGCACATGTATTTGAAGAAACAAAAACGCAATCAGGCAATGTGACTTAAATTTAGTCTTGTACATGTATATGTAAGTTATGAGTCATGTGTCTGTGATTTATAGCAACCTATACATGTACAAGTACACATATACATGTATTTGGCAGTCAATGCAGGTTTAAATCAATGTCTGAATCCAGATTTTGTCCTGGGTTAATTTACCAAAGTGGTGCAATCTGTCATAAATCCACAACAGGTTTAGCATCCCCGAGTTTTCCACCTGCTTCGAAAATGAAAAGTGTTACTTGTACCTGTATACAGCATCAAGGTTATAGTTATATGGAGGTTAAACGAGATTTCTTTGAGCCAAAAAAATCATTCCTACTTGTAAACATTACTCCTCACTAGAAATACTTCCAAATCATGACAGGACTAACAACGTATTTGACCCAGTAAATGAAGTACATGTATGGTCAATTCAAACATATTTAATGTAGGCAATGAAACTATACTTTGGTAAAGCAGCCTATTTTTCAATGCGTCGATATAAACGTTGAAAAAATACTTAAAAATTTTATTTAAATGCAAAAAAATTATAACTTAAATGCGCATTTCCTCGACACTGGAAAAGGTTACTTGTGATTTTAAACTGTTAAAAACTTAGATCCTGTTCGTTTTGGGTTTGCGATTTTTTTATCGTTCAGAAGTTCAGGTCAAACACTGCCACGTAAAGGATACTCACCCCTTGTTACGGCCTCTTCATATGGGTTTTCCCCAACCTTTAAAAAAAACGTAACTGCCACCCTCAAGCCCTTCAGGAATGCTCTGATGACCGGTTGTACCGCAGTTTACCAGACAATTTACAAATGGGCTTAAGCTCAAGTCCTTTTGGCGGTATCCAATTGAATGACCTTAATTATAATTAAAAGTTAAAGGACTTTTAAATTTGTTAATGCAATATGTCCTATTTGTTTAATCACTGACAAAGTCTGACTATTAAACAACTTTGTCATTTTGATACATTGTAGCTCCAGATAAAGCTATTCAGGTTCATTTGATAAAAATGGTATCTTTTTGCAATGTCTATATGCGAAGAAAAAACGAAAAACAAATGAAAAACGTCCAAACAAATGATTTTGGATTCGCTGTTCCTTTCTGATTTTGCCAACTGTTTTCTCAATTATTTTAGGGAATTTCCTCGAATGTTCACGACAAGTTTCCCAAGTGCCTAAGAAAGGTACGTCGTAAACGTGGAAAATATCCTCGAAACCTGTCCATTTAAAAATTGGTGTTTTGTTTCAAAAATGATTATAACTGAAACAATTATTATTTTCCCTCAAGTCAGGCAGTTTCGTTCACGGGAATTGGGGAACGCTTTATTCATCACTTTACATGTATTCAGTTTTGTCATCAGTGCAGCTGGATAACATCTGTTGAATCGTCTGTTTGTTCGAAAATTGGGTTTACTTTTGTTTTACATATTTATAAAATAATATTGTAACACGCAAAGTCAAAATTTTCATACCGCCTCTGCTACTATGGGAATTTCCCAAACATACTGTAGTTTTAGGTATATTTTTTTCCCATAGACAATGAAAATAATCAACTGGGAATTTGACATTTTCAAATTTCTCACGCGTTAATTGTAAATTTATCACACAAAAAAGTCGCAATTTTACAAGTTATGTGTATTGATGGTGTATTCTGAATAAAAATTTAAAACTATCTACTGTATTTATACGCTCTTAATTTACTTTTCAGTGTATATCCAATCTACTAGATAGCTCATAAATCCAGTTTGATTGAAGACAGCAAATACACGTATGCTTATTTTGCTTGCCAATTAGCACTAAGAGTCTAAGACTAGCCCAAATTAAACATTTAAACTAAACAGATATATTTACAAAATGCGTCCCAAACCAATTCACATAAATTCAAAATATTAACAATTGTGTTCAATTGAGTTTATTCAACGAAGTTTATAGCGTTTATTTAACAGAAAGCGATTCCAGTAGAAGAATTGAAAAAGTAACATACGCATGGGAAATATTATAGTTTCCCGTCTGGTTTTCATGTAGATTTCAAGAAAATCAAATGGAACACATAATCGAACCATCGAAAGCCATTGGGAAGCCACTCGATTGTTTAGATATACAGTGGATTGGCCAAATAATGATGTCAAAGCTGTCTTTCAAACCCAAAACTATAGTGGACATGTTAGATACAAAGTGAAGTAAGTTGCAACATTTTTCATGTCGTTCACGTTTGCTCCAGGACACACTGGATGTTGTTCGAGAGATAAGGTTTAGTGGGTTAAAAAGGCAGTGTTGACATTTGGAATGAATTATCAGGTAATTTCCGGCTAAGTAATAATTATATCGGGTTTTATAGTTCCAGGTCTTAGAGTTACACATTAATACATACGAGTGGGAATTTTGCTATGTATGCCTTGTATACGTGATTCCATGCACTGTATGTAACACAGTTATACAATACCATTTTAATGGTAGAACAAAATTGAATTGCAAGCTTTAACTCATTTCATCGATTTTAAGCCATGACCATACGGTTTACATATCAAGTGTTGAGAGGCGTACCAACAAAAATGTGCCATAATCTCATGTAATAGCTTGTATAGGTGTGGTTCCAATCTTGGCCATTATCAAGATGTGGTTCACTTGACAATTAAGTGAAATACAGTAGAATTAATGGTGATTAATTGGCAACACTTTCCACTGTTAAAATCCACTATCCCATTATTCTTGCCAGTGTATGAGAATGCACCTGCCGGATTCTCGCTTCAATCAAGCATTATTAATTTATTGACGATTCCACAGGTAACTGCAACCCGCAAGCAAATGTTATTTACAGTATTTAGACAGACCACCGAAACATTTGTTGCGAAACAAATGCTCCGGTTTCAGTTTCTTGAAGATGTTTCCAAAAGATCTTTCTGTAACACTGTGTCCACATTAATGATCAACGAAACAGTACTCACTTGCAACAAAATGGTGCATAACGAAATAGGCCGACCACGGAACCAACGAACACGTCATGTACATGTAGCTCCCTTGGTGGAAGCACAACGACCAGAATGTTTCGGAAACATCTTCCCCCATCCCCCTTTTGATCTGAATCGACACTGGATGGGTTGAGAAAAAATTTTCGCCAGAACTGTTTCTTGAAATTTTTGTATAAAACATTTTGAAGAAACTGCTGAGGAAACACTGCTGCGCAACAATGTTTAGTTGGACTGTACTAAACTTTAGCCTGTATTATTAAATTTGATGACACTGCACATGTGCATGCTCATTAACTGTTTCAAATAACACAAAAGGAATAAGGATTACCAATAACTTGTAAAGAATAAATTGTCATACTATAACTGTACATGTAATCTACAGTACATGTAAGTTTTCTGGGAAGTCATGCAGTTGCCGAATAATTTTCGTAATCGAAGATACGCTGCATAATCGGCATTTTTTCGCGCGGAGCGCTAGTTACCTTCAAGTAAATTTCAATGGTCAAATCAAAACTGATCGTCTTCTATTTTTTGACTGCATAGTTAAACTGTTAAATTTTAAATTAAACCCGTCTTTTACTGTCCTTGCACCGTATTGCCAAAATGATTCTCGCAAAAAATAAGTTAACATTATACTGTGCTAACATATTGCTGAAAAACAGTAAACTATCGCAAAATGTTTACAAAATAACTGCATATCTGACATGTAATACATCTGGATATTTTTTTCAATTGTTTTTCAGCTTTCCTAAAATACCAAGACATATTTGTGCATATCCACGCAAAAACTCAACGTACACGTGAAAACATCAAAACCTGCAAATTTAAAAATTGTATTGTTTTACGGAATGATCATAACTGAAAAACTTATTTTCCCTCCAGGTACTTCATAATATTCAGCACTGAAACATGTGCAGGAATCGTCCGTTTGTATACCGGTATGTACAGTATAATAACTGGACCGTAATACGAATCAAAACGTTTGACTTCTGTTAAACTCAATCAAGCCATTCCCATTGCATCGTGCTGCCAAAATAATCTTCGATAAATTTTAAATGAACATATTGCTGGAAACTAGCAAACTGCCTCGCAAACTGTTGTCATACAGTACATAGCATAGGCCTACCATGTTTTTTTTAATTATTTTTTATTTTTATAAAAGAACTGCACACCCTACTTTAACCATTTCTAACAATATTCTTGGACTAATTTGGCCAGTAACCCCTAAGTCGAACGTTTCCAAGGTTACCAACCTACAAATTACTCTCGTTTTCATTAAACTTAAGTTTGTTTGAAGAAATTATTCAATTTTTTAATTGAAACTTCACTGGAAACAATTAAACAACAGTTTAATTGATTAATGATCGCATGGAAAAATGACGTGTTTCACGACATTCTCCAGCAAGTCCAACCATGCAAGGGCGCCCAAATCTAGAATGTCCAAGGATGAGCTGCTTACCTGTCTATCACGTAAAATCCAAACATGCACTCTAGATGATACAAAAACGTGACCGTTTTGACGTTATGATTTCGTCGCACGAACGCCAAACCGTAAACTACTGAAACACTCAATTATTCATTAACGGATTGTGTCCCGGATAAAAACCACGCACCGTATGAAGATCTTGGGAAAATGCCAGAGCATGGTAACCAACGGCAAAAGGCGATCACATGGGGAGGGTTGCGCCTCGTAGCGCCCTCGTGCGATGAATGCAATGCCACTTTATAATAATAATAATAGTAGTAATTTGAAAACAAAAACTAGGCAAAGCCACTTGTCGGGCCTTCGGTCACATCCTGGACACTGAATGTCAGATCGAAGTACCTGTTGGTTTTAGGTCAAATATTCAATTCAGTTAATACCATACCCAGTTGCGGCCATACAATTTCTCAGGTATTAACACTGTTAAGTCGATGCGTGACAAGCACAACAATTTCAGTGGGTTTTTTTTTTCTCGGGCGCCGGGTGCATCGACCTGGCCTGCAAATTTAAGAAGGACGTAAAAACACCAGAAAGGAATTTCGAGGGAATTGTGTCTGGATAGACTTTTATTAACGGAAACAACACTGACCAACTTAAAAACTTGAACGAAAACTGAAGGAAATGCGTGTTGATGTAGGTGCTGCCACCTGGAGGCCGCCGAACATTGAGTAATTAGTAAACATTTTTGCCGAAAATGCTGTTCGACTGGACATCGATGAATGGACTACAATTTCAAAAAAAATTGATTATGAAACCTACAATTCTGATGCTGGTTTTCATGTTAAGTGGCGGCTTTATGAATGTCCTTTTTAGCAGAGGTGAAGTCATGTTTCTCAAGCTTAGTTATCCTAATTGCACACGTGACTTCACGACTACCAAAACAAAAGTGCAACTCGTAAAGTTGCTATGCCTGAGTTTCCCTAATATTACTAAGACAGAGTTGACACTAAGCGGACACAAATATCATTGATTGCTCCGTTTGCTCGCTTTAATCGATTCTCTCAAGCGCGCTTTAATTTCAGATTTTTGCTTTACCATCTCATCGAGGAAATAACTGGTTAAATAAAGATGGTTCATTCATAAATCACATGTGCCCACTATTCTAATGTAAACTCCTTTTATTTTAATTCAAATTCATCAGTATCATAAAATCGTACGTTATCCGAAAATCCAGTGCTTTAAAAAAGAGTTCAGATGACTAATGCCACGCATTTTCTCAGATCAGCAGTAAGTTGCACTTGGCCTAATTGGAATTTTCAAAATGTAAAACACAGATGTGATCCAATTTTATATTCAATACCATACTCAAGATCATACAGTAAAATTTTAATTAAAAACAAAGCCATTTGCATGGTGATCACGTTCTTGCCTTCTATAATATCCTTGGCTATTCTCCAGGTCCATTGGAATTACTCATCACAATTCACCGACTGCACACAGACGTACTGTATTTCTTTCGCACAAAATAACTTTAGGTCTTATATTTCACGAATATAGGCGTCTAAATACGTGAATAGCCAGCGCACCTAAACTTAAAGAATGAAAAAGTGAAAAGAAAATGCTATTTTGGATTCGTAATTCATCACCACTAGAATTGTCAGATGACAAAAAACTCACTTCAGCCTTATAAAAAACCGTTCCGCATTTCGTTAAGTTAGAAAAGAAGTTTTATCATTATAAAAATAACCTGAAAGTTGGAAAACTATTTTTAGAATGGCAAAAATGTTGCCAAGTCAGATTTATCATGTGATGATTTTCTTAAATCATCAATTTATTACACCTTGGTGGCATACGCTGACAAATCCGTACTACAACCAATGCAAGATGTACATGTAGGATAAGCAATCATTTATCACTCCGTCGAAACACGATAGTTTTAAATTTTGAAAATGAAAACCCCGCCAAAAATGTGGTCATTTTTTAAATGCTAAATGACGCTCCTTCAAGCTGCTTTCATACATAGCGCTTTAGGAAAAAAGAAGGCCATTTGCGAAAATATGCGCAGTTAGCATCATAACATGCAGTTCATAAAAGTCGTATTTCTAAAGCGCTAACAATATATCACTCATTAAGGTTCTATATTTTAGAAGCATATCCCATCTATTAATTTTCAAACGATTTGTGAAATATGAAATATCTGCCTTTTGAATATAGAGGTATAAATAAAACAAAGTGGCGCCATCTATAAGGCTGATGAACAACAACATTGAGCGAGGGTAAAATGAATTACAGAAATTATTGTCGCTATTTCAGAGACGTTCACGTTTATTTTGAGCATATGGAAAGTGAAGAAAAAGTACTGTTCCATCATAGAATTTCAACTTACTTTCAATTTGCTGTAAATGTATATTTACATTACTGTACATATATATAGCCTACATGGCCGGAAGACAGCTGTACACAACATTTTAATAATTTTGCGCATTTAATGAAGTTTGTGTACATTAATTGAACCATTAGGGAATATGTGTGGAATTTTTCAATTTCTTTACGAATATTTCAGTTTTCAGAATTTCGGATAAGAGAGACTGAAACCTGGATTGAAACACCAATGAAATTATTATTCACATCTTCGTGAACCATTACATATGTTTTTCATTAATTAATATCAATCAGCATTAATATGAAAACATTAGAATGGATAATTTAAAAACGACACCCGATATTTTAAAATAATTTTGAAAGTAATAATTTGGAAAGTAAACTTCGGATAGTTCTGTATGCATTATCACGGGATAATCAAAGAAGTTGTTATACAATGGGATTTTGTTAATGGCAAGTTTATTTTGGTAAATGTCAGTAGTATTCAACCTAATTGTTAAAGTCGAGTAGTATTCAACCTAAAACTTAAAAAAATGGAACCTAAGGGAATGTTTTGACGGAGAGACCAGATTGAAAGATGCAGATTGAGCATCTTTCCCAGTTGTCTGTCCATCTTTAAATATAAAAAAATAGTTGGTGATGTCTGTATGTTGCTCTGTCTGTCTGCCCTATATGCGCTCTTAAACCACTCATCCAATTGGCATGAAAATTTCTGCTGAGTCAATATCTCCTTGGAGTCCATCTTTGCTTTAGACTTTTAAACAAGTGCAATTTCATTAAAATCCATACAGCCGTTTTTTTATTTCTTTAGATGAATGTGAAAACCTAATGAACACCATTCGTACTACGGTTGTAAAAGCACATTTAGATCTTAGCACTTTCAGAGGCAATTACAAAATAGCAAGTAATTATTAATATGGCAGGCTAAAAATTTCTCAATAGGCAATGTGATCAATTCCACTATGTGAATTCAACAATGTTCGAAAAAAAAAAATTTGCAGAACATTTGTGCAATGTTAACATTGCAGGTATTGTGTTCTTCATATTCCCTAAACATCCTGTACAGTGTACACCAGAAACTAAGCCCAATACATGTATATCATCGAGGTACAAAACATGTTTGGAACAGGGTTGGTCTTATAGTAAACCCAGGATAACAATTGAAATCGATTGCAGCAGAGTCCTCTGTCTGCTTTAACGAAAATCGCTGCAAAAGCATACTAAAATACAAGAAATATTCAATACGGGCCATATCCAAGCCAAGACAGGTCCTTGGTCCTAAATAAACAAAACACAGTTTATCAAAATACTGTATTTCAAACAAGTGATCACATTATAGCCAATCGCCATATGCCGCGAAAATGTTTCAAATTTATTGTAAATTGTAAATTTTAAAGTTCAACCTGTTTTAAATTGTGGCTTGTACACAACTTGTACGCAATTTTGGAGAAAAAAATATTTTGATTTATGATGATATATACAGTATGTGCAGCATGCTGTTTTGAAGCATAATACAGTATTCTAGAATACAGCTTTTCATTCTATCACGAAAAGCTAAGAAATTTTAAAACATGTATTTGCATAGTAATTTCAATATGGGTGAAAGTTTTCATTGCTTCATAACTAGTAAAAAGAATCAGTGAAAATTTTTCACAATAAATAAAGCTGAGAAAGTTGAAACGAAAGTAGTGTTTAGCTAATACTACAACTGGATTAGCCAAACACAACTTTTGATTCAACTTTCTCAACGTTATTTATATTTTGTAGGTGCTTTAAAAATGAAATATAGTTAATCAAAAATAAAATACTTACCCAAAGAATATGGTATTAGATACGGAACATTGATAATTCTGCCATCATTGTCGATAAATCTTTCAGGACGAAAATTTTCTGGATCTCCCCATAATTTGCGGTCGTGATGCACACCCCAAATGTTTGGCAAAACGTAACTTCTTTCAGGAATGGTATATCCAAATAATTCCGTTTTATGAACATTACTGAAAGAGAAGTAATTACCAGTTTCTCGATTTAAAGAAGAATGAAACACGTGCTCCGTAATGGAAACAAAACTAATTTAAAAACAGTTTATCAATAGTTTCAGTAGCACTTGCCTATGAGCTATGCTTAATGGCACAATGCTGACAATTCGCATAATTTCCATCATCGTTGCATTGGTATAGGGGAGCAAATTGCGGTCCTCCCAACATGGCGTTCTTTCTCGTCCAATAACTCGATCTAATTCGTCATGAATTCGTTGCTGTACTTCTGGATATGACATCAAGTATTTCATTGCCCAGGACATGATCAAAGACAAGGTATCGGAGCCAGCAGAAAGCAAAACAATAACATTGCCTTCTAGTTTTTCATCTAAAATGAAAAATTACAGGAAATCATTTCAAACCATTAAGAAAAATGGGTAGCAGCTACGAATTTGCAAATATATTTCTTAAAGTTTTGAAACAAAAATAGTATACAATCGCGTAACGATGTTGGGTTGAATGGCATACACAATTACTGCATGTTATTCTCACACGGATGCGCAAATTCTGCTAATCGAAGATTGTATCCAGTTTGTTTTTTCTATAATTGGACGTGATGTTTATTTACTAATAACTAACCATCAAAAGAGTTGTCCATTGGATCTATTAAACGTCGCTTAGCTTGTTCCTCCAAATATGAACCGATATAGCTGTTGGAACATTCCGTCAAGTTTTCTTCTTTATGCTTAGCGATCACCTGCCTTGTTACTTCCAGTAAACTCACCTGAAGGGCCCTGGGAAAAAGACATTGAACAATTTAACGCAATGTTGTGTTTGACAAAAAAGACATTGAACAATTTAACGCAATTTTATGTTTGATTTCATTTAACGCAGGTAAACTTACGCAGATTCCTGGAGTCCAGTCATTTTCGCCAGGAAAGGAATTCGTTGAACCCAAGGAAAACATAGTCGACTGTTGATGTTATCATAGCGTTTGACTCTTTTATCAATTAAGTAGTTCATTCGTAAAAAAAGGGGGTCTTCAAGATCGAAAGGCTTTCCAAAAATAAGCACGCAAATGTTGTTAGCCATGCTGCTGCGCAGTAGTTCAGACACATCTCTCGGTTCTCCGTTCAATTTGTCGACGTTTTTCAAGAAAACTTCAATTTCGTCCTGAAGATTGAAAACATATATTTTCAAAAGTAGCCTACTCTTAATTATATTTTGGACTTAAATAACTCAATCCATATACACTGTACTGCGATGCTTATACAAGTATTTACTGTACATGTATTAACAATTATTACTTATTGCAATGGTAATCAATTTAAATGATCAAATTATTGCCATCTTGCCTGTAGTGATATTTAAGTATTCTAACTTCACATTATAGTGGTTTCAAAATGCACTTTTGGCAATGTTATCATCCAAACTATTAATCACGTTTTTCTTAAAGATAATGTATGTACGCTAATCGAAAATAAACAATTAACATTGTCCGTGTTTACTTAATTCTTACTCAATTATGATATAAACATACTTTTATAAGAGGTTCAATGCTCGTCTTTCCGAGTCCAAGATTTCTTAAAGATTGAAATGCAAATTGTCGATGGGCTTTCCATAAAGGGCCGTCACTCGCTGAAAGAACTTCAAATTGAACAATTTTAATAGTAATAGCCTGCATATACATTGTATCTTTCTATTAACTTTACTACTACAGCGTGGATTAAATTTACCTTGCTCTTTGCCTTTGCTTGTAAAAATATTGCTGACTGGCCTTCCAGAAAAAACATTTCCCTGTTTCACAAAGGCCTCCTTTATTGCTTCGTAATCATTCAAAACAATGGTGAAGCGATTGCCCAGTTTAAGGCTGTAAGTTCAAATTTAAATATAATTTTTATTTCAAGTTTACAAGTTGTTTGTCCAGTGTCAAGCTATTTCCATAATAACTTTGTGTTTTAAACAACCTGCTGGAAAAACAACTTGCAAACTTAGTCGACTAGGGATCAGAGCAAACAATTTTGGGAGCGTACATAAATTACGTAACCACTTTTTTCGATTTTTGACCCCCCCTCCCCCCCTTGTAACCAAATGAAACCATCAGCCCAATCATGTGTAAGCCAATTTACATTGGGCTGATGGTTTCATTTGGTTACAAGGGGGGGGGGGGTGGAGAGGGGTCAAAAATCAATCGAAAAAAGTGGTTACGTAATTTATGTACGCTCCCTTTTTATCAAGTTGCATGCTTTGGACTATTTAGTCTAGAAAATACAATATAATGTACACGTAAATCTACAATGTGCCTGTGTGGTTTAAAAGAAGAAAAAAAATAGTTAATTTTCACTGCGAGCTTCTAAAAATGTGTGAATTAAGTTTGTTCCATTCGCCAATACCTTCATTTTATGATTGCATGAGTCACGTGTATTTAATATATTTTACAAATGCTAAGAATGGGGGCGTTGTTATTTGCACAAACGAACAATTTTGGTTATGACCTTGGCATAGTAGTAAATTATACGTCGGAAATTTTGCTCGAAACTGTAGCCTACTTTCGAACGTACAGTAATGTACATCTAAATCAGCATTCTCCAAGATTTCAAAATTTTATAATTTACTACACTTCTGTAAAATTTCCTCGGAACTGTACTTTCGAAATGTTAAACACCGTGGTCAAAAAGTTCAATTACAAAATGTGTTAACTCCACCGATAATATTTAATGCAGCATACGTTAAATTAAACATGACACAAAAATAAATTAAAGACATGATAGCTAAAATTATAAGTTCCTAAAACAAACAAGCATCTTACCTAAACACAGATCCATATATTTCTCCTAATTTAGCAAATGTCTTGTGAGGTTCCCTTCCAATAAGTGGTAAATATCCGACCAGAGGAAGTCCAGTCGGTCCTGGTGGCAGTTTATTTTCCAATTTACTCGACTTCACATAATTGATAAGGTAAGCGACGCACAAAACAACAAGTAAAATTTGGATCGATATTGATCCAAGACTAATGTCCCTTAAATTTGGCACAACGATATATGCCAACATTTTGTCTACTTCCATCTTGACAGCTCAAGGCGGAACTGAAAGAAAAACCGGCTAAACAACGTTCAAAAAACGAAGTTGAATTTCGCGAACAGTCATCGGTGGTCGTTCAACAACAAATGGTGCAAGTGAATATACATTCGCCTTGTGAACTTGCTTTTAAAACATGTATTAGGCAAACACCGTTTGTGAAGGTAAAGAGCATGAATTTATACTTTAATAGCATTCTACTCTTACCTCCACTGGATTAATGCAGTTTCCTTCCGAGAAACAACATTTAGGAAATACCCAGGGACGTCATGCAAGAATAAGTACATTGACTTTGAAGAAAGAACAACTAAAAACGTAAATGATTTCCAGAAGGGAACAGAGTTACCTGTTTGATGGAAATTTTTTTGCTTAATTTCCCGTGAAAAATCGTGACGTTAGTCGCGTGAAAGAGCAGATTAATTTAAGTGTTCATAATGTGCATCTAACACAAGCGGAACGCAACACGATCTAACACAACACGTGACACTACCCATTCAGCATATGACGTTCACGCTGTCGTGTGATTATGACCTAGAGAAACGCTAGCTATTATCTCACTTTAAATTAATACATGCAAAGAATGTCACGTGGGTCAAAGGAAGGCATCTGCAAAAACCTTTAGCGAATTTTTAAGTTACAATTTTGAACACGTGACTTCACGGCTGCTAAACAAATCAAAAAAGTCAAAACACGACTATAAAACGATTTAGTAGAAGCGACGTTTCGCCACCATGTGGCATTTTTCAAGCTTTAATAATACAAAAAACGAAATTAATACATCTTGGCTACGAATTAATAAAAGTTACACCAACCGAAGTCAATGGTAATGATTAT
>JAQGBX010004133.1:0-15898 GCA_034698745.1 Megaphyllum sjaelandicum | reverse complement strand
GAGTCCAGAGTGCTAACCATTACACCATGGGACCATCATGCTTGAAGGTTGCGTTTTTACCCAGTAGACTCGGATTCCACGTTTATTTTCCTTTTTCATAAATTATGGCCTGAATTTCGTCCAAAATTTCATCTAGTTTTATTTTCTGCCGACTTTTAGATATTTTTCAACACCGTGGTTCATCGATTCATCCTTAGAGAAAGCAGCGAAAATGGCGGCGTTGAGGTGACACTAATCTCGACTACCATACAGAAAAAATGGCTCCCAAAACTACGTAGTTTTCTTTCAAAAGTAAACTTGAAAAAAACTTTTTAAATAACTTACCTACTGCGTAAAATAACACGACGAAGACGTACAGTATTTACACGGAAATCTGAAAACATTTCCTTTTCTTTAAAAGAATAAAATTGAAACTATTTAATAATACGTTATAATTAGGACGCGACAAATAAAAAATTAATAAAAAAAAACTTACGATACTAAAATTTGTAAATCACGTCTAAAAATAAAACAGTGAATGATGATAGAAATTACAGAAATAATTAAAATAAACGCGCATTTTAAGAGTTAAATGAAAAATAAAAATATAAGAAACTGTATAATCACTTCTAAATAAGGGTTCTCAGACAGTAGTTTTACTAATCGTACTTTGATCCGTAAAGTCTTCTGCTTGAGTTCGGCCAATATTTTTAAAAAAAATATTGAATTGTTGATATTAGGGGTACTTAGGGCAGAAGCTTTACGAATCGTCCTTTGATAGTACTTTAGAACATGTTAAGAAAAAAATGCCAAAGTACGATTTTTGAGGATACTAGCTGAGTACCCCAATTATATTTGATGGAAGAAGAATAAACGATATAATTATCAGGATACGCAGAAAACAGTTTTACAAAAAAAATTGTCAAAGTGCGATTTTTGAGGATGCCAGCTGCCCGAGTACCCCAATTATATTTGACAGAAGAATAAACGATGCATTTTTAAGTTACTCGGAAAACAGTTTTACGAATCGTACTTTGATAGTACTTCAGTACTCGATTGAAGAAAAAAAAATTGCAAAGTACGATTTTTGAAGATGCTAGCTGCCTGAGCGCTTCAATTAGGAAGAAAAAAAAAGGATCGAAAACCTACGAAATTAATGGCGAATTTGACTCACCCAAAAAGTGTACACCGGGTGTAGCTACAAGGTGAGGTATAAGTCGGTAAAGTCTATTTTCGCCTGCTGCCTGCAATAGTCCTGTTTTAACAGACTTTTGCCTCACCTTGTATCCTACACCTGGTGCACTTGGGTGTAAACTTTTTGGGTGAGTCGAATTCGCCATAAAACTTAAACCACATCAACCACATCAAATACAAATTAAAACGCAATTTTTAAAGTACCATTTTTGAAGATGCTCTCCGAGTACCCCATTGAAATTAGGAAGAAAAACAGGACTAAAAACCTACGAAATTAAAACTTAAACCACATCAACAAATACAAATTAAAACGCAATATTTAAAGTACAATTTTTGAAGATACTCTCAGAGTACCCCAAATTAGGAGAAAAAAAAAAGGATTGAAAACCTACGAAATTAAAACTTAAACCAGATGAAAAAAAAACAAAACCACAAATTAAAACGTAATCTTTAAAAAAAACATCGCAGGTTTTCCGACGAAAATTATACTCTGCGATCGTAAATAACTGCCAAAGTTTCTATCCGAGTACCCCTGATAGGAGTAGTTTTAGTCTAAGTAGTTTTCAGTTTGAGCGCCACCACTCGTCAGTGTCTTGTTTTTCGGTTGGAGTGTCGCTTTGCTAGGCGTTGAGCGTACGTCACTGCGCCCCACCCCCGTCCATTCGGCAAGTAGCAAAGCAGCATCGTGTGCGTTGCTGCGGAGTGTCGCAGCACCCGTGCCTTCACAATATTCTCCACAGAGTGCGAGATGGTGGCGCTGTTCGAAGGCGAGTGCTAAAACCACACGAGCAGCCAGTACATTATTTTCATTTTTACTTTTGCAAAACTGAGTTTCGTTGCGGATATTAAGTGACATTAACGCGTGCCTTGGACCCTTCTAAGTGCGAGCGCGTGTGTTTTGTGCCACCGAAGAGATTTAGGATAATTCGCCGACAAAATTCGAGTAGATTTCACGAAGCCCAGGCTCTGCTCGTAGAAATACACGGTGAGTACGTTGACACGAGAAGTCAATGACCTTGGCTATGTGTCTTTTTCTATATACTGCTCCTCGATATTTTAACGAATAAGTTAAATTTCGACGATTCGTTATCGATACGAATTACCGTATTTACCGATCTCTCGTTTGCCCTCGCTTCGGACAACTACGACGTAGTAAATAAATATACCGATATTCACGCCTCGACCGGTCATCGTATACCGTGCAATTCCTACCCGTACGATATCGTAGTACGAATTCGCAGAAATAATCGAATATTGGCACGGGTTTTCGACCCCGGAATACGATTCAACGAGTTGACTTCTAAGTGTTTTAATTCGTACTAATTCGAGCTGAACCTTACACTTTAACAGTATGTATACAGTATATCGAGGGTGGGTATACCCCGTATTACTTCAAATTTCTAATAATACTTACCTGGAAACTTATTTTAGTTTCTCGTGTGGGTTTCTGTCGTCAGTTTTTCGACTCGAGCTTAAAAATTCTACGCATTTCTCCGTGAAATTATATAAAAAAAATGATAAATACGTGTAAATATCAAAACAAGTTCAAAATTTTCCATTTAATGGAACGTTTTTGCGTTCTATATCGAATGGAACGTTTTCGCGTGCTATCAAATGGAACGTTTTCGTATTCTATGAATTGGAACGTTCGATCTCGCATTCTACTAAATGCAATATTTGGGCATTTTCTCCTTCGTATTTACGGTATATTTGTTGGTTTTTTGACAAATTAATGAAGAAATGCGTCGAATTTTCAAGCGTGATGGTAAAAGCAATTGACGCGAGTCTACGATGTTGGAAAATAATTCGTTTTTTTAGTAAGTATTTATGTATGCATCGGGAGTTGTTTCCCAAATTTGTGAAATTCGATTTATTCCATTTCTATATTAGCATCTTATATAGCGTCACGATGAAAGATATATCTCGTAAATTCTTCAGTTTAATGCTTAATTAGTTTCTGTTATTTAAATATTCTACGTTGAATGATAATAATAAAAAAGTACAGACTAGTCTCTGGTCGTATACACTAAGCAGCAAAAGCAATGGGATGAACGTGCGTGCATTCGCTGCTAGCTAGAGAGTTCATTGACCTCTCTCGACTCTAGCGAAAACTTGCTTAGGTGTGGAGCAACTCACTTTTTGTACGTTGACTCGGAGCGATATTTCGCCAATAAATTAATGCTTTTTTTTATTTTATTTTATTACCTTTTTTTAAAGAAAAGTCTTAGTTGGAAATGCGCGAGTTTTGCCGCACATGCTATACGAGCATTGTCATCCCACCCCTGAGCATACATGCATTATTATTATCATTACTGTATTATTATTATTATTATTATTCGTTTATTTTTCGATGCGTGCGGGGATATTGACCCCTTCGCTTTTCAATCGAGATCATGTTCAAACTGTTCAGTTTTATCGCGTTTGTTGTTATAAATATTGACTCTTCGTAGGCCTAGCTAAAATTGAAATTATACTAATATCTATATATAGTCTGTGGATGCTCTAATCTGGACTAAAAGAAAAGAAAATAAGTTCAATGTCTTATTTTACGGCGCGTGTCAATTTTTACTCTCGTAGAAGTACGATTTAAGCTTAAACTTAACATTTATTGTGCATTATTTACATCTAAATATCGTTTTCTGTTAGCTCTTCATTGCTTTTAAGTCCAACTTCAGCTTAACCTTAACTTTTATTAGTATTTATTTTTCAGATATTCGTTTTCCGTGACTTAAATCTACGTGTAACTTATGCTTACTCGACTATATTTTGTTAATAATTCTCGTGTTTGCAGTTGTAGCCTCTTGACCAAGTCCGAGTTAACTTCTTTATATACACGTACTGTACATCATTTAAGCTTTCTGTAACCCCTTACGATTTACGTCTAGCTTAAACTCAGCTTCAATCCCGCTATAAGATTAGAAATAAATGAATTCGCGTCGCACCAAACTTCGATTAGCGTAATCGGCGATTAAACGCGCACCTTATCTAATCGCCGATTAAGGTAAATGGAGTTTGGTGCAAGTGGCCATTAGCTCGGTAAGCCATCGATTTGGTTAATTGACGTCGAGTCGCACGCAGGCTTAAGTTGAATAGAGAGAAGGGAAAAAAAAGGCAGCTATAGCATGCGTGAGGGTGAATGACCGTTGAACGACTCCCTCTGGTTTTTAGCCATTTTCAAACCTTCGCTATCTTCTAGCTACTTCTAGCCTATGGCTCGCAATTCAATCCCGTGGAAAAAAAGCAAATACCGACGAAAGATTGCAGGATTTAAATTTTAAAATCTCGTATTATTAAAGAAAATGTAAAGGACGAGTAAATTTGTTTTAATCGCAGAATTGAACGTAAGACTGACCATTGCCGAGAAAGTGACCGCAATTCGATCAAAGTGTAAATGTTCTCTCCATCTCCGAAGACAATCCGGAGGTCAAAGTTTAAAATTTAGTCGAATGTGACGATTCGCAGATATCTCGATGTCGATGTTGAAGTCGGATTTCGAGTTTTCGTACTATACTGTACGTCTATGAAAACGAAAGTAAGACCAGTTTTAAAAATGTTTAACTATGCTTTTTTATGGACGATCCTCGCGTCATTGACCAACGTGGTGAATGCACACTCGTTGGATTACATCTTTGTGTTGAGCATATACTGTATGTTTTTTTTAAATAATTGAATGTCTCGGATTCAGTTTTGAAATTCGGGGGAAAATACCAACAAAACTTGAATTTAAAGGATGGTACTGTTTTGTGGATGACCCCTGCGTCTTTGACAAACGTAGTACAGAAAATATATAATGGTTAAATTATTTCTCGGCGTCGAGTCTATGCTCTTTAATAATTGAACGTAAAGTTTCGCATTCGGATGTAAAATTATGGGGAATAAAGTTAAGTCTAGTACGATGCTTTTTTATGGATGACCTCTGCGTCATTGGCCAAAGTGGCAAATGCATATTATATCTGATTACGAGTACTTCTTAGATCGAGTCCAGTAGATGATAAGCGATTGCGTTAATTGGATTCAGTTTTAAAAAAAATTATGAGAAATTATTCTGTTCTGCTTAAGGAAAAAAAGCTCAACTAATATGAAAGGTTGAATTCGAGGATATTGTTTTTATGAGTGACCCTCGCGTCATTGATTACTACTCAGCGTCCAGTCTATGCTATTTAATAATTGAATATAATGTTTACAATCGCGTTATATACTGTATGGGTACTTGCACAACAAAACTTTTAAAGTAAGAATGCTACTTTTCGTACCACCAGCGCCAACCAGCGGGCAAACAGTTGGTAATTTAAATGCATTACCAATTGTGTGCCGCTGGTTGGCGCTTGTGGTACGAAAAGTAGCATTCTTACTTTAAAAGTTTTGTTGTGCAAGTACCCTATGACATCTGAACAAAAAAGTTGAATTCAAGGATGATGTTTTTATGGATGAGCCCTGCGTTATTTACGAAAGTGGCAAATGCATACATTTCTATGTCGTATACGCTCTTTTTTATACCAGTAAATCCAACTAAATGTGTCTGATTCGGACATAAATTTTGGAAAACAAAGGTTGAATTCAAGGATATAATTTTTTTAAGGATGACCCTTGCGTCATTGGCCATTGTGGTGCATAGAGTCTAACATCTTCAATAATTGAAAGGAATGTTTTAGATTGATGTTTAAAATTCTGAAAAAGAGAAAAATCCTATAGTTGAATTCAAGGATTATGCTCATTATGAATGTTCCCTGCGTCATTGATATTTAAAATTCTGAAAAAGAGAAAAATCCTATAGTTGAATTCAAGGATGATGCTCATTATGAATGATCCCTGCACCATTGTGGTGATCGTATATAAATTTCTCCTTAGCGTCGAGTATACAGTATTAGCTCGTTTATTATTGAAAGAGGATTTAAATTTTTTAACGATTATTCGGTTATTTAAAAAGATCGAGTACATGTATTCTGAAAAAAAACTTCATTTCAAGGATGTTTTTTATGGGCGATCCCCGCATCATTGGAAACCGTGGTGATTGCATAAGGTACACATCTATACGTATAAATTACTTTTTAGCATCCATGTAGTATAGATTTAAGCATTAATTCCTTCGGATGAATCTGTCAAAATTTTGTTCGTTTAAACCGTAGTTCGTATTATCAGAAATTATTCAAAACACGAGTTGGATCAGTCATCGAAGTTTGGACGAAATTCTACCCCAAGTATGCCGTAATGATTGAGCTGAATGTTACTGATTTAAACTTTTAAAAATGTTATTTATTATTAATGATGGATAATCAATTACAGGGTGCGCTGTTGAATGTTATACGAGTGATAATATACACATGTAGTGTTTCGCTTCAGAGTTCATTGCGTGACCTACTTTTCATAATACTTCCGAAAAAAAAAAGTACTGCCAAGAGTAAACTTTTGGAACCTATTCTGGCTCGTTTTTTTTACTGTTGCTAAAGGGGGACTTTGTGAGTAGCTCTCGATTTGCTGAAATCAAAATTTAAGGAAATATGATTTAATCTAAAATGATTTAATTCTATAAACTCTTCAATTTGTCATTTTTTCCTTTTTAAGGGTGGTGACCATTTGCACCAACCTTTATTAAGTACCACTTAAAAGTTAATGTCACTTTTTGAGTTGAAGGGGGCAAGGGTTGACCGAACAAAAGCCTCTTAGTCTGATCAAGATGGCGCCCATGGAGACCCGTGTGCTTGGTAAATTCCCTAATGTCCTCTTGGCTGCCAGCTTTTTATTTTATTTTAAGGAAATTGGTTGCTCTTTTAATTAATTTCGAATAATTTTATATTACTCGCTTTCCATTAATTATACGTGAATTCCTGTCATTTTTGGATGAATTTCTATCGATTTTATATGAATCTCTATAGATTTGTTTTGTTTTTATGTTAATTTCTATGGATTTATATTAATTTGTTTTGTTAATTTCTATGGATTTTTATTAATTTGTTTTATTAATTTCTATGGATTTATATTAATTTGTTTTGTTAATTTCTATGGATTTATATTAATTTGTTTTGTTAATTTCTATGGATTTATATTAATTTGTTTTGTTAATTTTATGTGTGTACATGTCCTGCTTACGTTATCAGTCGGTGTCTTCCGTCGTTTTTTTATGCTAATTTGGCATCCTGGACCTCGCTTACCAATGGTCAGTTTGGACGTTTCGTAGTTCGTCCTTTATCTGACTTGTTGACCACTGACCATTTTCGTGTCTGTGGTAAACAACGTTTCGACCGATTTCATCATCTTTATTTTCACTAATATCTGCGGGAGGGAAGATGACTAATGTGAAATTGAATAGAAGAAAAAAACTTTAATTTATTAAAGTTTAATAAATAATCCTGGTTTATTATATACATTTTGTGGAGTCGATAAATAACTATCCAAAAACAAGATTGTCGTTTATATGGACAACCCTCCTCGTTATACCTGAACAAACATGTGTGTTGTAGATAATTTTTGTCATTTCACAAATGTTGATTTCCTTTATGCGAAAACGCAAAAAGCATTTAATGCGACTTGTGTCATTATTTACTTTTCATTGTTCGTTTTCCCCTCCCCTTAAATAATGTTGTATAGGTCAAAGGCATTCTCGATCCTGACGCTCGTAAGGGTCGTCCATGAATCATCTCCAAACTAAAGGGCATTTGTATAAACGTCCTGCATCATCGTATTTTTTTTAATCGTTGCGATACATTCGTGACACCCTGTATTAAAATCTTAAAGGAAAATTTGAAAACAAACATTTTCGTCCATGATCGACTTTCAACTTTTCGATGATTTTTGTGCGTGCTATAAAATCGTTAAAATGATGAAAAAAAAGGTATTGCAACGTCGAAATTCTTCAGTTAAATAAAGGGAATTGCTACAAGTTTTCTTTTCTTCTGAATTTTGAATTTCCCCATATAGTGAAAGAAAATAAAAATGTGTTTTTCAATCGAACTTCGTTCAAGAGCTACTTCGAGGGTGTTCAAAATGTGTTCGTTTAAACCTTAGTTGGTATTATCAGAAGTCAGCAGCCCTGGAAGTCAGGCAAAAACACCGCTTTAACGATATAAAACTAAAGTTTGGTCTAAGTTGGGTTGAAATTCGACCCCGAGTTTACGAATAGGAAGTGTGCTGAATGTTTTATCGGGAATTCCCCGTTATAACGTACTTTATCACATCGTCTAAAGTTCGTTGTAACGCGTAACAAAACGCGAATGCTCGGGAACTCGAAAATTCACTGTAATTATGGAAATTTGCAATATCCGATATCCATATACCCATATGAAAATCCACGAAAATGAGTCGTTATCAGAAATTCGTATAAAAGCGAGATTATTCGACGCACCCTGTATTTTTTGTATCATTTTCGTATCGAAAAGGCATTTTGAAGGAGTCGATATGCTGGTATATAGTTTTCGGTGTTTTTTTAGATGATTTACATAAAAACATTTTTGCTTTCACCCTAAATATAAACGTAAGTGAACAGGTGGAAATTTGCGTATACAGGTTGACGAAAAGAAGAAAGGGTCACGTGTGCAAATATATGTATTTTAGGGGGGATAAGGGAGAGAGAGAGAAAGGGCACACGGTACTAACTAGCAACTCCTCCAACAATCCGTTTTTCTATTAGCCTAGAGATCAATGACCCGTCCTGACCTGGAACGTGGGCAACACAACGAGAGGCGAAAACAGCTACAAAGGGTTGAAACTCCTCATCCTAACTTAACTATACTGTACCTATACCTCCCTGCAGCTTAGACACCAGCGTTTTGCGAATCGCACTTTGGCAGTATCGAGAAAACCACCGGCCTGCTATATATGGAGTACGATTCGTAAAGCTTCTATCTGAGTACACCCCTCGTTGCACGTTCGATTCCCATGGCGAATATCGCGATAAAACGAGTCGAAAGTTAAGTTGTAGACTAATTTGATAAGACTTTAAAATTTGACAATACAGTAAAATCTGTTAAGTGTGACCACCAAAAAAAAATGCCATGTTGGTCACTGTACACAGGTGGCTACTACACAAAGAATGCCTGAATTAAATTAAAAATAATAAACATGTACACTGCACTTATACATGTACATATGGACTGTAATACACGTAGTAAAAAAACACAAAACCAAAAAAGTACAGTCATCATGTCCAAGGGTTAAAGCAAGATATGTAACGTGACTCATCCGTTATCCGGTCACTTTTCAAGGTACATTGGCAATGTAAAAATTGAAAAAAATACAACACACACTAGTCACTGTACACGATAGACAGGTGGTCACTGGTCACTATACGGAGAATTTTTATGAAGGAAATATACGCTAGAAAAAACAACACTAAAAAGTGGTCGACATAAACAGGTGGTCACCGTTCAAAAGTGGTCACTTTTCCAGGTTTTACTCTACATCGAAACCTGCTTCAGAAGTGACACAACTCAAAAATCTTAAATATCTGGTGTGTATATGTGTGTACCCCAAAATAAAATTTTCCGCGGAAAAGTTCCAGTCGAATTAATAAAAAAGTTGTCATCGATAAATGCTTTTTTTTCTGGTTCGAATCCTTGTCCGATAAGCCGAATCGATAAATATCGATAAACATTGCCTTCAAATTCGCGTTTTCTTCGGCACTGCGTGTTTTACGTGTGTATACGGTAAAACCTGTTAAGAGTGACCACCAAAAAAATGCACTTATGGTCACTGTACCCAAATAAATTAAATAATTTAAATTGGAAATTATAAGTTGGAAGATGATGATGTGGCCACTATATCTATAGGTGACAAAAATGATCTCATATTCACGTGATAAGCAAAAAAAAAAGTGGAAGATTTTGAATTGATGAGACAATTTTTTATTAATTTGTCGGGAAATGTTTGTGTAAAATGTTTGTGTATAAAACTAAAACTGAAACATTATCGAAATAGTTCAAATATCGACCTGATTGAGTTTAATTTAGTCTATTATTGTTTTTTTTTTTAGATTTTATTTTTTCGAAAAAAGAGTGTTTTTTTCTAATTTTGGCAGATGTTTGAAACTATTTGCCGAATGCATGATAAAACATGGTGAAAGTGTGAAATACTCGTAAAATTGATTGTTAAACGCAATTTTTTGAACTACATAAATTCTAGTAAAACCAATATAGGATTTTTTACCCGTATACAAATTTATCGTGCAAACATTTCCGCAAAAATGGATTTTTCTCTTGAAAAGTTTGCTTTCTCGAATGATTTATTACTGAGATAAAGTTGTTATTAATATTATTATGATTATTATTAAGCGATACTTGTTTAAATTTTTTTTTGTATTTTTTTTTGTGCAAATTTTTCGGAATTTTTTTTTTGACTTGTTTGTTTTGGAGCAGTGAGCCGAAATTGGGGCGATGTGACAATGACCAGCAGCATTGCTCGGCCAGCTGACCAATCGGGTGCTTACGTTTTCTGTCACGTGATGCGTATTACACAGTGGGCCAGGTCATAAAACTCAACCAAAAATTAAAAGTGGAAAAAGTGCACCATAAAAAAAACCACACAGAGAGAGAGGAGGAGAGGACAATTCATAAATTACCTTTTTGAATTGCCCAAAAGAGAGAGAGAGGTGCCTGACCTGCCTCCTATTTAGAAATGAAAAAAAAGTGTTATTGATTAGCATTTTAACGTTGAGCGGGACATTTTGCTGCAGGGGGAATTTCCCCGATTAATTTTTGCGATGATGCACATTTTTTTTTTTCGTAAAAAGTACGTGTAATTGCAAAATTTTCAAAACTTTTTTTTTTGGGGAGGGGAGGGGGCATGAATTAGGGTAATTTTGCGCGAGTTTTGCTAATAAACTTTTTACCAATCTTTTAAAATAGTCCATTGTTGTTGAGCTATATGAATTTATCTTGAAATCTCGAAGATAACAATTTTTTTTAATTCGAAAATATGAATTTATTTGAAAATTGTGAAATTACTTTTTTGAATTGGTGCTACATTTTTTTTCGAGCTTTTAACATTAAACTATATCTTTCGTAGTCGAATGTTATATGATTTTTTTTAATTAAAGAAATTACGAGCTGAATTTATTGCTCGAACAAAGCGTAGTTTCGATATCCGGCCATAGATGTCGCCGCATTTCGTGAAAAAAAGTGTATTTATTGAGAAATTTGGGAATTTTTTGCGAGTTTTACTAAAGTGAACTTTTTTCGTGAACTTTTAATTCATGTTTTTAAACTTGTCCTTCGTATATAGTTTAGTTTTTATGAATTTGATCGTTTCGTCTAGTTCGTTGAAATTCGAGAAATTACTAGCTGAATTTATTGCGATTTCTGCACGTAGAGGTCGCCACATTCGTGTACGTCTTAATAGGAAGAAATTAAAACGACAGAAACGGAACGAAATTTTGCAGTTTTTTGGAAAATTTGGCAATTTGCGGCAATTGACTGAATTTAAAGACAACTTTTTTTTTACCAAAAAAGTCATCATTTGCAGTATAAGCTGACATTTTCAGTTTTTTTTTCAGAAAATTTACCATCGCGTGTACACTTTTTTTGAAAGCTTTTAATTGGTTATCTTAAGACTGCTTTTTTATATCGAGACATATTGAGTCACTTTTAGAATTTTCAACTACATTTTGAATTAATTTAAAATTAAAGCGTGGGAAATTTAAAACATGTGAAATTTACAATTTCTAGTCATTGACCTTCGTTCAATGCAGAAATACATTCGCATCGAAAATGCTTCATTTTATGCCTAAAACTGTATTTTCGTTAATGTAATTCCCATAAATAACGTACCCACATTCAAAACAAATGCAGTTGGAAATACAGTATTTATAGATTGGAACAGTCTTTTGCATTTTTAAATATGTTTTGTTTTATTAAATTGCAATCAAAATATTTCGTTTCATTAAAATGCACTGAAAATATTTCGTTTTATTAAAATACGTTCAAAGTATTTTTGCTTTATTAAATTGCATTTCAAAATATATTTTGTTTTATTAAAATGAACTCAAAATTAAATCAAATCAAATTAAATGCATTTAAATTTTTTGTTTTTATTAAAATTCATTAAAATGCACTCAAAATATTTTTGTTTTGTTAAAATACATTCAAGTATTTTTGCTTTATTAAATTGCATTTCAAAATATATTTTGATTTATTAAAATGAACTCAAAATTAAATCAAATCAAATTAAACGCATTTAATTTTTTTGTTTTTATTAAAATACATTCAAAGTATTTTTGCTTTATTAAATTGCATTTCAATATATATTTTGTTTTATTAAAATGAACTCAAAATCAAATCAAATTAAATGCATTTCAATTTTTTGTTTTTATTAAAATGCACTCAAAATATTTAGTTTTGTTAAAATACATTCAAAGTATTTTTGCTTTATTAAATTGCATTTCAAAATATATTTTGATTTATTAAAATGAACTCAAAATTAAATAAAATCAAATTAAATTCATTTAAATTTTTTTGTTTTTATTAAAATGCATTAAAATGCACTCAAAATATTTTTGTTTTGTTAAAATACATTCAAAGTATTTTTGCTTTATTAAATTGCATTTCAAAATATATTTTGTTTTATTAAAATGAACTCAAAATCAAATCAAATGCATTTAAATTATTTGTTTTTATTAAAATGCATTAAAATGCACTCAAAATATATTTTTTTATTAAAATGCACTTAATACATTGTTTTATTAAAATGCACTCAAAAATATATTTTATTTTATTAAAATGTATTCAAAATATACTATGTTTTTATTAAAAAGTGCATTTTGATTGCATCGAAGATGTATAATAACAATAGTGCAATTATACCTACGATAATAATTTTGAAATGCATCGAATGCATTTGCGAAATACAATAACAATATGATGCAAAATGATGACATACGATGATACATTTTGAATCGCATTCCAAGCTGAACATATATTTTGAAATTTCTTTATTTTCAAGTTACAAACTGTTGTCCCAAAAAAGCACCCTATAGTATAGACGGCTGTAGTATAGTCGAGGTCGTTCGTTTGTACTTTTTGTACCTTGCCTGTTTTTGGGGTGAATAACCTCCAACAACTGACTCGATGCTTTAGCTATACTAGTATATACAATAGCTTCAGAAAAATGCGCCTGCTTGTATGACGTACACTAGCTCGTAATAACGCCTGCACCAGTGTTGTTGAACCGTTCTTAGACACGCCATCTTGAATCGCACTTTTTTTTAACTTTTATATTTCGATACGCCGATCATCTATTTTATAGGCGCTTAAAATCGTGACCAAAGCTTCGTCTCGAATGTGCGTGGCATCGTGCATCCACGTGGATGTTATCCCCTACCTGGAAAATGTGGAAAAGTCGTTGAAAAACCCCCGGAATTGTTAAGGAGAGTGGAATGTTCGAGGAAATTGGGAAAGAAAACGTGGAATTGTCAGGAAAATTGGAGAAAAAACCCATTGAATATAGTCAGGGGAATTGTACTAAAAAAAATAACATGGAATTGTCAGGAAATTGGACAAAAAAAGTGTAATTGTCAGGGAGAGTGGAATATTCGAGGAAATTGGAAAGAAAACATGGAATTGTCAGGAAAATTGGAGAAAAAACTCATTGAATAGTCAGGGAAATTGTACTAAAAAAATAACGTGGAATTGTCAGGAAAATTTTACAAAAAAAACATGGAATTGTCAGGAAAATTGGAGAAAAAACTCATTGAATAGTCAGGGGAATTGTATTAAAAAAAATAACATGGAATTGTCAGGGAATTGGACAAAAAATCATGGAATTGTCAAGAAAATTGGAGAAAAAATCCATTGAATAGTCAGGGGAATTGTACTAAAAAATAACATGACTTAATTATCAGGGAATTGGACACAACAACATGGATTTGTCAGGGGAATGGGAAAAAACATGAAATTGCCAGGGGAATTGGAAAAAAAACATGGAATTGCTAGGGAATTGGAAAAGAACATGAAATTGTCAGGAAAATTAAAAACATGAAATTGTCAGGAAAATTGGAGAAAAGAAAATTGAATTGTCAGAAAAATTGGAGAAAAGAACATGGAATTGTTAGGGAAATTTGAGAAACGAACATGGAATTGTCAGGAAAATTGGAGAAAAACAACATGGAATTGTCAGGGGAATTGTAAAAAAAAATAATAGTAATAACATAGAATTGTTAGGAAATTGGACAAAAAAACATGGAATTATCAGGGAAATTTAAAAAGAAAATGGAAAAAAAACAAGGATTTCTAAATTTGCCGTTTTCTCTCATAGATCATATTTGTTTCGCATTTTCAATATTTATGGTGGTCAGGGGGAAAGTGGTTTTAAAAAGTGCATGGAAAGTTCAGGGAAGTGGAAAATCTCGTTTCTACGGGCAACCCTAATTATGTTTTATACTGCATTTTTCTATACAAACTCTGGGTTTCTTAAATTTTTTAAATCCCTAACGAGCATTTAATGCATACGATACAGTAAATGAATCAAATCTCGAATTTCCTAATTATTAAATGTTTAGTTTTTAGACAATAATGCAGATAATAAACAGTCAAAAGTGTCATATATGAGGCGATAGAAATACTATTATGAAATTTTTAATTTCAGTTCTGAGATCAGTGACGATTTTTCATGTTTTTTTTTTTTTTTTTAAAGAGGGTACCAATAACCCACACAATTGCCGATATGAATCGATATGCGAGCGAGACGTAGCAAGATGGCGGATGTTTGGGGTACTCGGACATAATCTTCCCGAATCGTACTTTGGTAGCCGCAATACGCTCATTAATTTAAAAAATGTTCGTGGTTATCGCTGTTTTTTGAATCAATTATAATACGTTCGTTTTGTACACGTGTTCAAAATGTACGTACACGTGACTCGAAGTGCAATTCGTAAAGCATCTATCCGAGTACTCCTCCCTATGTCTAGAACCCCCCTGTTCGTTCTTTCAACGGCTTATAGTTTTGGTATTTGATGTACTCTTCTTTAATGGGTGCCGTATTTATACCATTAGTATTAATAATAATAATCCGTATAATAAAGGAATTAAATACGGTGGTGAGGAATCACGTAGCGTCGAGCGCCATTGTTGTATACGTTGTGACGCTTTCGTTCAATGCCTCCTTCTCTCTTTTATTCCGCATCTTCATCATCATCATCATCATCATCATCATACTCGATGTTGGGGGGTGAATGACCTCTCTCTCTATTTTCTGTCTACGTGTGTGTTTTGTGTGTGTGGCTTTTTTAGGCTTTTTCTGAATCGGTGTGCGAATGACGTTTTTGTGCACTCACTCACTCAACTCGTTCAGGAGTCCAAAAAATGTATGGGACTAATTAATTCCCACGCTTTTTATTGCTCCATTTCGACCTCGATTCAGTCGGACCAACTTGGATTTATGTACGGGAAATTCGCACTTACGATCATCCCCTTTTTCTTCGTGTTTTTAAAAATTCAATTCAATACCCTACAGTCAGCGAGTAAATGCCATGTGGCAGGGCTATGCTAGCGGGCAATGGGTGAGAACACGCTGAATGCTTATTGCGAGCACTTACCACTCGGCGTACACTAGCGCCACCTAGCGGGATAAGAATGCAGCGTGCGTTTTAAATGAGGGCGCGCACGAAGAAAGCTTAGCCGAGCTTACGAGAAGCGCTTATAAAGGCGCGTACACACCAACGAAACATTAGGGCAACTCAAGTTGCCCGTGCGTATCTGCGTACCGTGCGTATTTGCGTACTTTGACCACTAGCGCCAACCAG
>JAQGBX010004132.1:0-15901 GCA_034698745.1 Megaphyllum sjaelandicum | reverse complement strand
GGTTTCTTGTTTCACTTGTCACTCACTAGGTGGCACCACTGTCTCTAGATGGCATCTTGGCTCCAGTTCAGCCATCTACGTATGGATTTACGCGTCTCGCACGAGGGTTGTTGATTGTTTTAATATCTTTCCATTTAGTTATGGCTGTTTCATTAGGATAATTGGTCAGTTCCAGCCATAAACAGTGGATCACATGATTTAACACTTTCTTAAAACAGTAAATCTCCAAAATGGCGACCATTCATGCAAATTCCATCGCACGAGGAACTCCAACACGAAAGAAAAGAAAATGTGTCTGCCACGCCCTGAAGAGGTACATCCATCGGAATGGGCTCAAGAGGGCAACGAGGGAGGACCAGGGGACCTTCCGGAAATGGACCCAGATGTGGAGAATGTGATCCCAGAGCCGGAAAATGCTGTCCGGGTCATCCACTTGGCTCACGTAGCTATGCTCCATCACCATTGTGTCCCATCCACAGTACTCATCCTTGTGGGGGGAGCCCTCACCTGAATTCGAGGAAAGGTGTGTTCTCTGCACGGAGTTTATTGTGTCTGAATTGGCTCCTGGCTTCCCTGTTGTGGATGCGGAAACGATCACAGCAGTCTTCCATGCGTGCATCGAGCACTTCCATCTGACGGAGAACGAAGCGGCCATTGCAGGAGCAGAGGGAGACTGGCCCTGGTAGGCTGCTTTCCCCACCTGCCCCTACCTGCCCACAGGTTTTCGCTTGCTCGCTTTCCGCTACTGCTTTCGCATCGTATTTCTGAGTCTTCTCCCTCGCTCCAAATTTCACTATGTCATCATTACGCTGGCTGCCAAGGCCATATTGATTTTCTGCATTCGCGTCTCTCGTACACTTTCATCGCTCCGTCCCACTATTGTTCAGGACATTATTGATTTTTCTCGGCATCGCACCTGGTAAATATTGATTTTCTGATTCTGTTTACATTTGTGTTTTTCGGCTCATCACAGTACACTGATTCATTTATTGTTATTAATCATCAGAATGTGTTAGAAGAAAACATTTATCCATTTCCAATAGATTCGTGAACTTTACAAGGATTTGCCGAGCTGTGATGACACGGTCAGCGATGCTGGTGAAACTCAAGGTGATGAAGACGCAAATGACGTCAATCCAAATACTGTACTTTCCACCAAACCCTTGACAGAAGAACTTTCCTTAAAAGTTAAACTATTGGAGAGCTACATTTTGAAAATAGAAAATAAAAAAATCTTATTAGCGACAGAAAACAAACGAAATTTATTGAAGAACGAAAAAGCAGTGTTACAGAACGACAATGATTTACTAAAGAATTAGATCACAATCTTAGAAAATAACTAAGATACAACAGTGCAATGCAACATTACTAGAGAAAGAAAACCTACTCTTAGAGACTGCCAAAAACACCTTAGGAAATGAGAATAAAAACTTAAGAGACCACTGTAGAGGTACTGAATAATAAGTTATTACAGATAGAAAACAGTGTTTTACAACATGCAGCCAGGCCAAAACTCTTGAAATAAAAGCAAACAAACAAAATAATTGAGAATAAATAGTTACAAACATATTTTATAAATACTAAGCAAAATAAAACTTATTTTCACCATTTGCAATAAGTTTACACATTGCTGCTACATAGGTTTCCACTGAAATCTCTATCATTCCATAATATGTTTAAGCTTATAATTGCTTTCTCAATAGGCAATGAAAAACTTTGCAAATTCCTACAAACTTTTAAAGGGTCTTGCCCCCCTTTTCCATTCCTTGAAAGATTCACAATTGTGGCAATAAAAGGCCTTTACATTTAAAATATTCATTCTCCTAAGGGTAAGACATACGCAGCAATGACCAAGAGTCATTCCCACAAGTTCTAGCATTACAAGATCCCATGTGAAGTGAAACAAGCTTCGTTTGAACTCATATTTAACAGTAATGTCGGGGTCAACAAAAGGATCGGGCTCACTACTAATTACCAAGGGTACTATATCTTCAAACTAGTAATTGTTAATATCACTATACACATTTGTCATGCAATTTATCCATATTCATTATCCATACAGGGTCGCTATATTTTTCAGCTAATGTCACAGCACACCAAGCAATATTTTCAGCTTTAGATAGACTTTTTAAAATCACTAGAACACATAAATATTTACTTATATTTAATGTCACGAAAAGCCTACTCTCAGTTTCAAAAAATATGCTCTCCGTTGCGGTAATGTTTTTCGTTAATCGCGCCAGGATATAATCTGCTCTACAAACTAATAAAATAAAGCGGTTCACCAGTTCACAGATCTAACTAGTTCACTGAAACGTCTAATTGGAAATAAGTAACTATGATTTTTTCCTGGCCTAAGACTATCATCCAATAAAATTCAACCAACCAATTCAACGAATCGCAAAGCGGGGCAAGTGGTTGTGACATTCTTTTTCCTGAAATTTAGTGTGATCTACGTGTCCAATTTACGCGTGTACAGAGCGCTCCTAGAGAAACCTGAAATCCAACTAGTGCACTGAAACATCAATTTGTCAATTGTTAAAAAATTGTCAAAAAATTCTTTAATGACGACTTCAAAGTGTTTTCGCTGTCACTGTTGCGAGGAGCTGGCCCTGGCTGAATCAAGTATATCCTGTAGTAAATGTAAGAAATTCTTTTACATGGAGGGGTGCAGCGGTTCGTCAGGGAAGAATATGAAGAAGCTGTCTGCCAAGAAAAATAATACATAGAAGTGCAAAAGCTGCAAGGAGGGCAGGCAGGCTGTAGAGGTACTGAATAATAAGTTATTACAGATAGAAAAGAGTGTTTTACAACATGCAAGATCGGGATCAACTCCACGCAAGAAAAGGAAGAAGGTGAAACCAGAAATGGTGGAAAAGCTAATGAAATTGTTCATCTGTCTCTGAATGCCATCAAGGGTGTGATGAAATCCTGGATCAACGACTGCCTGCTGCCACTCCAAGAAGATGTCAGAGTTATCAAGACATCAATGCAGAGACTGAGCGATATGATGGATGCATTCACGCTGCAAGTTGAGTATGTAGAAGCGGTGGCAAAGGAGGCTACGAGGGTGGTGAATGAGATGTCGCTTGGTCAGAAGGAGTTGGAGACCAAGGTTAGGCAGGTTGAGGATCAGATGGAGCTGAGCCAGCAATACTCAAGGCGGCTAAATCTGGAAATCCGTGAGGTACCGAAGACGGAAGAAGATCTAAGGAGCATAGCAGCCAACATGGCTAAGCTGATCTCGTTGGATATCGATGTAGCAGAAATATATGTGGTTCACAGGGTTCCCACAAAATCTAAAGCCCCAGAACCCATTATCGTCAAGTTCAAGTTCCAGAGTATGCGTGACGGATTCTATCAACAGTGCAAGTCCAGGAGACCCCCACTTACGACGAAGGAACAAGGGTTCAGCGAGGAAGTCAAACGAGTCTTTGTTAATATGCATCTAACACCTAATGGCAGAAGTGTTGATGTTTTGAGGCCACTGCCGGCCTCCGTCCCTTTTGATGACGTCACCCGACGTGACGTCATCGGCTCGATCAGCTGTTGATCTCTGGGACCCCATGCGTCCCACAGCTGATCGCCATTCTAGACGCACTAATCAGCCATTACGCCACGTCTTCAGCCAACTTTTTTGCCGACGTGGCACATCGATTTATGGACGGTTTTTCTCGGCGTTTTCGGCGATTACAACATCTGGACGGATATTCGATCTGCACTACAGTATAGCAATGCGGAGGGGGTCCCTTTTTGGTTCGTTTTTGCCTTTTGTTTGGCGGCAATCCCGCCTCACTTATCAATTTAACGTTGGCCAACGTTAGGTTAGGTTAAAGGACATTAGGTGCCCGGGTGCAAAATAGCCACCTGCCAAATCTACACAACACAGATTGCATTGTCCCAAATTGGTCTTTGCAAGCTCACACCTTAGAGCAAGGGGCTGATCCTTATATTTTTTGCGACACTGCATCAAATCCGCAACCCGCTACCAGGAGATAAATGGCCATCATTACAGAATCCATCGATGTGCACTGTCATCATCGATCCCGTAATACGCCAGTCTTCTAGTCGACAGCCGTCCAGACACGACAGAACAGGCCGTTCTGTCGGAAACAGCACAGCATCCCAGGGAGCCAAGCCGGCTCCTGGAAACGTGTAGGCCAGGCCGGCCTACACATTGCTGTCTATCCTGCCTTTCCCTTCCCCGGCCCTTTTAAGGGCCATCACCAGAGAGAGAGAGATTACCTAAAGAGCAAGGCTCTGCATCTAACACCGTGAACCACGTGCGTGTTGCTAGCGCCGCACGTTACTAACATCAACAGTTATGCATGGGTGAAAACAGAACAAGAAGCCCTGAAGTTATTTGTTGTGTGGCGATCAATAATTAAATGTTTAAAATGGAGCCATTAAACTAATTTTTCGACTCCCTACAACTTTCTAATTGACTTTTTCTTCCTGGACAGTTTCCGGGGAAAAATAAACTTTTTACTCGTGCTGATATGTATATATATAGGCCTATATAGTTTCTATTTTAAACTATACCATTTGATAACAACGAAACTAATGCAGAATATCCACTACTAAATCGTAAATTTATGAATAAATATCGGAGAAAATGTCAATTTTCGAGCATTCTCTAAACTCTTTTGTCCTAACAAAAAATCATCATGTAAATCGTTTTCTCAAGCAATTAATAAGTGTGAAAAATTGAGTATTTTGAAGACGATTTTTTATATTTCCCATTTATTTTGTGTTATAATCGCATACTTATTGCGCAAAATTCACATTAAAAGCATCATTTCCTTACATAACAAGTGTGAGAAAATGACAAATTTTAGATAACATTTTTCGCATTTGTTTTAATTTCCATTATTTTATGTTATAATGACGTAACTAATACGAAAAATCCAGTTTGACGCATAATTTACATTCAATACATTTTTACCGTTACTTGCTCATTCTGGTATCTAATTGTGCAATTTTAAACATTATACCTATGGTTTAAATACACACCATTACTTTGATTAGTGGGTATTTTTAAACACTGTCTTGCTTTAATACACATTTATTTAGGTACTATTACCTAAAGTGATGCGATATACACCCTAGTTGTGTATTTAAACATAGCTCTTCTATGCAAATTTACATATATATTTAGGCAAATTAGCATATTTAGGTGTGCAGAGTTACTCATCACTTTTTTAACATCGAACACATTTATGTGTGCGGAACTCTTTCGCACATTTTTTAAGTGTATCGTAGACCCGTGGCGCAGTTATCTAAACGTGTTTATATATTTTTTTTGTAGAAATTCACTTTCTATACAATTAATCACTTTATGCGGTAGCATGAAATAAATTTATGTAAATTTATGTAAATCATAAATTTACAATAGAAATGCACATGTATATAAAAATAAATTAAATAAAGTAAAGATAATTTGGAAAATTCAGGGAAGAATGACTTAATTTTGAAAAAGTCAGGCAAATTAAACATTTTTTTTAAAATCCGAAATGAATGCTTATACGTGGTTAGAAAAAACGTGGTTACCGTATACTTGAACATAATAATGTATCGAAAGCCATATTTGAATCAACTTTTTATTGCACAGAATTTCATTACATCGTAAACTGCCGAACTTCTAGAAAACTTTCGGTGCGGACCCAGTTTCTAGTTTGCATCCTCTCTGCCCTCCACGTTCACGTGGGCCATCCATGGCATAGCTACGAAGTAAAATATTGGCCCGAAACACTGCCCCAATTATCAGTACGCTCACCGCTCGCATAATTTCAATAATTCTGACTCGTTATTTACCCTCTGAATGTATCCAACCATGCAGTCGTACCTCACTTCAGTGCCATTGCGCTGCAAATAACAATGAAAACGTTTCAGTTGCATACGGTATAAGAACTCGTATACACGTAATCATTTTTTTAAAATTTGTTCACTGTTATCAAAAAAACGCAGCAGAGATAAGTTCTACAATAATGCACTCGTCATCATGCAGAAGCGAAATAAATTCACCGACCTTGTCGTCGGCCAATTCCACAGCCCGTTGGTCGCATATTGCGCTGACTGTGTCGTAGTACGGATCACTCAGCATCTTTTGTTTCACGACATGTTAGATCCATGAAACGACTGCATAAATTCGAGCACGATCCTTCACCCGACTTACCTTCAGCTGTTTTTCCATGCAATCCAGGCCATCCAACTATATATGTAAGTAAAGCAAAATTCTGCGATCAGAATTCGGTGAATTTAGCTACTATAAGAGAATTTAAAATGTCAAGAAATTGCCAATACTATCCAAATAATGAATACAAAGTTGTTGACCCGTGTTACGTGGATGGCAACGTACGGGTATACTGTATATACGAGATTTGCGATTTTCAGTTTCAGCATGAAATACGCGTAGATTCGATTCTCAAATCATTCATCTCAAACTTGTTTTCGTTTCATATTTTAGAAAGTAGATGCAAAGAAAATTTGCCATAAACTTGACGGTTTCAGGGTCGTCCATCCCGTAGGCTAGGGTGGTCGTTCGATCGTCATCATCGTCTCGTTTCTCGATACGCAACGTGTCGTTATCATCCGTCCATTCACTCGGTGCGCCTCTCCACATGCCGTCGTAGCATTTTTCCTGCGCTTTTTTCATCTAGAATTCCATCGCGTAAATCATTAGTAAAAAACCACAAAACCGAAAAAGTATACAGAATCATCATGTCCGAGGGTTAAAGCAAGATGTAAGGGGACTCATGATCTGGTATCTGGTCACTTTTTAAGGTACATTGGCAATCATGTAAACATTGCAAAAAAGACGACACACACTGGTCCCTGTACACAATAGACAGGTGGTCACTGGTCACTATACGGAGAATTTTTATGAAGGAAATATACGCTAGAAAAAATTATAGGCCTACACTAAAAAGTGGTCAACATAAACAGGTGGTCACTTTTGCAGGTTTTACTGCATATAAAAGCAACACGTACAGAAATTGCGTGAATGCAGTTATGCAGTTGATCGGTATGTGCGGCTATTATTGCAGCGTTTTATTTTCCAACGTAATTTCAAAAAGTAGAATTCACGGCAAATGAAATTTTCTTATGATCACGTCAATAAGCAGTACCGATGTGATGCATCGTTAAATCGGACGTTGAAGATTGGATTATTTGCGATTCGCTCAGCCTCGACATATTTCACTATTGAACGTGCGCAATTTTTACTTAAGATGTACGATTACATAACATGCCTAGAATATAAACTCAATGCTTACCACGCGTAGAAAATTTCTGGGGCAGTCATTAGGATCGACCTGTAAACATGCACGTAAAGCGAAGCGTTACATTATAGCGACATTTTTCGGGAAAACGTTGCCCAATTATTCGATCGGCCAATCGTAATATTACGAACCTTATTTTGGGCCAGAGCTGCAGCGCATAGTGCGAAAACCACGAGGCAGATAGTGAATTTCATTGCGGTGGACTGGTAGTTGGTGGTGGTTTAGTTCGCACTTATATCCAGCGGTGGTATAGTGCGTTTCCAAACTGAAGATCAACTCGAAAGCCAATCAAATGGCATCGCTTGTCCCATTCTTCTAAACAGGAAATTGATTCGTTCGATAATAATGTTTTTATACGAGTATCTGGCTCGCTCGCTGCCATGCCAGATGTTCAGTCGATTCAGGCAAATGCAAATTAACTCGTACGAAATGAAATGGTTCGATCGTGCTGGATTGCCATGGCAGAATTTACACTTGTATCAATAAACAGGATCAGTAGTCAACCACATGGGCGCTTTAATGCCGCAGACATTCGTTAACGTGGACTGTCTGGTCTGTTAACTAAACATACACCTGTCTTGCTACCAGAGTCGCATCGTGTCTTGTTAGACTGTTAGTCACATTGTCCGCCATATTTAGGAACATGCATATATCGCTCGTGTTGTCGGGTACGTTTTTTCTCCATTGCTTTCGCCTCTATACTGTTATAGACGAATTGTTTGAAAAGTTAAAAAATTGACGTGACGAATTTGCTCATCTTAAGGCTTTAACCGAATATATGCACTTGTACCGTCTGCCCATCTTAAATCCAGATCTGTTTTCATAAACAAGAACAAGTGCATTGAAAGGTACTTCCTTTAGATTTGAACAGCCATTTTGTTGCAGGCAGTGTTCCAATCAAAGTATAGACGAAACTTACTACTTATCTAACAAAACGGATTTTCCTTTATCAATGACCATGCAAGGCTTTGGCTATCGAGCCAAAATTGCGTGACAGAAACCTTATATTAACTTTTGTTTTCACAATGGCGGTATTTTAAATTTCACTTTCATTCTTATATTTTCAATTTACAATGGCATTACAACTGCATTATTTCCAGCATTATACTGTACATTACATTCGTGGAAATGTTACTCTTTTTTACAAGTTTACTAATCAAACCGGTAATGGAGCAGCGTGCGATAATTGACAGTAAACGCTGGTTGGCCAGGTTTGGCGCACGTCACATTTGTCCACAAATATCCATCGCAAACTTTCAGAAGCATGCAAAATTGTCCAAAAACTACTTGTTAATTTAAAACATCGGATTATGTGTACTTATAGGATGGTTTCAAGGGGGTTCGTCTCTACTATGTGGGCCATATTTTACTAGCTATTTCGTTACGAGAAATATTGGAATTGGTAATACCACGTGATTAGCCTACGTCATATAATGGAAGAAAATTCTATTCGTAATGTATATACAGTAATAATGCTCAATAATGCAGAATTCAGAAAAAAAATATACGAACCCGTTAACATCCTTTTTCAACGATTTCTGCGTGTATGTTATCAAAATACGAATTTTGATCGATATGTTGTTAGAAATATAAATTTAATATCTTATGTTTTGTAAAGCTTCTTGATAGCATTAGCATTTCTTTTGATAACCCTGCAGCTCCTAACGAATTAGTATAACTTGGGTGTGTATCATGTTTAAATTTTGCCAGGAGTCTTCTCATTTCACGAGAAATGGTCGCCTAAAAAAATGGATAAATACATGTACCGTAAAACCTGTTAAGAGTGACCACCAAAAAAAATGCTATGTTGGTCACATGAACACAGGTGGTCACTAAACAAAGAATACCTTAATTAAATTAAAATAATGATCGAACATGTACCAAATTGTACCAAAAAACCAAAAAAGTACAGAATTATCATGTCCAAGAGTTAAAGCAAGATGTAACGTGACTCATCTGTTATCTGGTCACTTTTTAAAGTACATTGGCAATGTAAAAATTGCAAAAAAAGGCAACACACACTGTTCACTATACAGAGAATTTTTATGAAGGAAATGTACGCCAGAAAAAAACAATACACTAAAAAGTGGTCAACATAAGCAGGTGGTCACCATTCAAAGGTGGTCTATTTTCCAGGTTTTATTGTATATGACTACAGTAGATCAAGGTTCAAATAAATTTATCAAAATTTAGTGTTGACAACTTCATCAGCATAAATTCAGATTGCTTTCAGAACTTCCTATTTTGAATTTTTTGATCAAATTTCCGTAACCGTTCCAAAAAACTTCACTTTGAGTTGAAGGGCCTTAATTTTTATCTGTTTTAACGTCACGAATAAGGTATGGGTAAACAACCCATACTTTTCTCACCCAGACGGTCTCCCAGCTGCTGGTCGTCCTTACATGACGGACACGCCACTGGATGGACGTAATGCTGAGATTGCCTCCGAACGGCGACCACACCATTGCATCGAATGATCGCTGAGTATAGAAGCATTAAACGGATGTTCCATAGGAGCAGTGACGTGGTAAAAATAAATTATCATTCGTAATTTAAAGTTTCACTGTGCTCCTACCCATAGGGTGCGCATTCGTTGGTACTTACTTTCCTGTAAGTTACTTCATCTTCTTTCCTACTTTTTTTCAGCTTAACGTTGTGAGCCTGGGGTGAGGAAATTGAACCCCGATATCTGCGTGTGCTTTGGTGGTGCTTTTTTCCCAAATAAAACAATGAATTTTTTTCAACAAAAACACCGGATTTTCCCAACAGAAACTTCGATTTTTCCCAATTTGGATAAATCAAAGTTTTTTTACATAATTTTTTTTACAAGTATAGATCAAAAAAAATGTCATTATAAATAGAAGGTTCCTAAATTCGTAAGGTATTAAAAACGATAAATTTGAAGAAATTACACATCACTTTTTTCCATTATTATTTTTGGTTGTTTTGGTTTTTTCAATCGAAATTTAAAATTTTTTTCCGGAAAAAATCGAAGTTTCCCTCTCCCCGAAAAAATAAATTTTCCTCCAAAAAATCGAAAATTTTCCCCAGGAAATCTAATATGTTCACCAAAAAAATCGAAATTTTCTCCCGTCATCCCCCCTTCGTTTTTAAGAAAAACCCTGAAATTTTTACCAAAAAAAGCTACAAAATTTACCAAAAGCAAACAACGATATTTCCCACTCCCCAAACATTGGAAACTGTATCTTGTATGATGAAAAATTCAGGTAGTCGTGTGGAATTTGACAAACATTATTTAATTACAAGACTAACTGATTAATACTACAATTACATTTAAATTCAAGAGAAACCACAAAGGTATAAAGTTTAACACTTCTTCACCACGTGTTGGAGGCCGATCTCCTAACACGTCCGTTCAGTCCGAGTAGCAAGGGTCGAGAGGTCGACCAAAGGTAAGTGGGTCAAGTACCCAAAGGTCGCACGGGCGGGGTCCCCACAGAATCGTGTACCTCCGCCGGGCGCTCCGTTCCACGTGTTATCCGCCTTGTGTGCACTTCCGCCCTGGAGAAAAATAGCGCAACTCCAACACCCCTTCCCACTCTTTTGCTTCAGGTGGCTTTGGGTCTTCTGGGACCAAATCTTGCCCCCTTCTGGATCCGCAGTCCATCACTCCAACAGTCAAAGTCCGTTAGTACATTTCTGGTAAGCATCTCGCGGTAACGGCTTGGTCATGATGTCTGCGGTCATCTCCTCGCTTGGGCAATACACCACATCGATGATCTTCTTCTCCCGGAGATCTCGTATATGGTAGCACACATCGATGTGTTTCGTCCTGGCTTCGCAGGGGTCCGACTCGATGAGTTTGATGCATCACTGGTTATCTTCATAAACCTTGGTGGCTTCCCTCATCTCGAGTCCTATATCCTTGAGGAGCTGGCGCATCCACAATAATTCTTTGGTGGCATGTGCCGCTGAGACATACTCGGCTTCCTTCGACGATAGCGCTACTGCGCACTGCTTCTTGCAGCACCAGGTGACTGTGCTCTCGCCCAGTTGCAGCACGTATCCGCTGGTGGACTTCTGGTCCTCGGAGTCTCCTGCCCAGTCATCATCGACGTAGCACCTCAGGATTCCATCGCTTGCGGCGGACATCGACAGTTTTTTTTCCCTTGTTGCTGACAGGAAACGCATCACCCGCTTGACTGACTTCCAATCGGCTTCAGTTGGTCTTTCTACGCGCCTTGCGAGGAATCCAACCGCCGCGGAGATGTCAGGCCTGGACACCGTGGCCAGGTACAGGAACGACCCGATCGCTTGCCTGTACTGGTGGTTGTCCGGTTACTTCGGACTGCCGCTGGAGTCAGCTGACAGGAATCCCGCCTCCATTGGCGAGGCCTTTGGTTTCGCGTCCGCGAGTCCATGTTCTTCGAGGAGTTGAACGATCTTTGATGTCTGGCTGAGCAGCAGCAATCCATCCGCCTTACTTTCCACCTTGACACCGAGGTAATATCCTATGTCTCCTAGATCCTTCACCTCGAAGTGTCGGTTGAGCTGCTCGCTGACTTGCTTCGTCACGGCTGCGTTTTCTTCTATGATCAGCAGGTCGTCCAAGTAAAGCAGAGCGTATGTCATGCTTCCGTTCGACTCTTTCCTGGAGAAGAGGCACTGGTCTGCGGGGCTCTGCACAAATCTCTCCCGGTGAAACACTTCCATGGCCTTCTTGTTCCAGGCCCTTGCAGATTGCTTGAGCCCGTAAATGCTCCTCAGTATCCTGCACACTTGTGTTTCCTTGCCTGGCTCTTCGAACCCCGGGGGTTGCTTCATGTAGAGCTCTTTCTCGATGACTCCGTTGAGGTAGGCGCTCTTCACGTCGAGCTGCCTGATGTGGAGTCCCTTGGCCGCTGCCGCCACTAACAACGTCCGGATGGTCTTGTGTTTGACTACAGGCGCGAATGTCTCGTTGTAGTCACGACCGTATCTCTGGGTGAATCCCCTGGCCACTAGCCTTGCCTTTTAGGTGTGGACATTTTTATGGCAGTCTTTCTTCACCTTGAACACCCACTTACAGGACACGACTGACTTCCCTTTTAGCAGCTCCGTGATCCTCCAGATGTTGTTTTTGTGTAGGGAGCTCATTTCCTCTTTAGCCACCTTGACCCAGGGTTCACGTAGGGGCTTGGGCATGTTCAGGACCTCTGCCCAGTTGTTGGCTCCGTTACTGCCGCGATCTCCGTCCTGTATCCCAGACGTGGTGACGGTACGCCGCGATTTTGGCGCTCCGACCGCCTTACTGTAGGTTTGTCGTTCCTTGGCGCCTCCCCTGCACTTCCTTTCTGGCCGTGCACTCTGGTGCCTGCTAGTATTGCGGCTATCCATCTTGGCGATCCTGTCGCTGCCACTCAGTCGTATCCTCCCAGTCTTGGTATTCAATACGCGGTAGCCTTTCGTAGTCTCGCCGTATCCCACGAGGACTCCTTCTTCCGCGCGGTCGCCGAATTTTCCTTGCTGCCTTTCCTTCGGAATGTGCGTGAAGATCCTCGCATCGAAGAGCTTGATATGGCATAGGTCTGGCTTCTTGCCACAGAAGTGTTCCATGGGGGTCTTCTCCACGCTTCGACTCGGCAATCGGTTCTGCAGGTACGTCGCCCAGGATACCGCTTCGGCCCAGTACTTCTCCAGGAGTTCTGCGTCCAGCATCATGCACTTGGCCATCTCGACCAAGGAGCGATTTTTCCGCTTGGCGACTCCATTTTGCTCCGGGGTATATGCTACTGTCTTCTGGTGTTCAATCCCCTTCTTGCGGATGAAGTCTTCAACCTCTCGCCCGACGTACTCCTTGCCGTTATCTGTGGGCAGTGCCCGCACTGGTCTTCCTGCCTTGGTGGTCACCTTGCATACATGTTTCTTGATGGCCTCTTCGACTTGTTTTTTGGACTTCAGAAATACGACGTGAGTGAATTTGGAGAAGTCGTCGATGAACGTGAGGACGTATCGACTTCCGGCAAATGACTCTTCGCATGGGGCCCAAAAGATCCGAGTGTATAAGCGCGTTTATTTCGGTGGCACGGCTTTCGCTGCTCGGGAAGCTCTTCCTTGTCAGCTTTCCTCGCATGCAGCATTCGCAGAGCTCGTCGACACTTGCGTCGTCATCCAGCTCGATGCCTGTGGCCAACCGCTTCTCGACCAAACTTCTGATGGCCTGAGGATCTCGATGTCCTAGTCAGCGGTGCCATTTCTTCAGTGAAGGTGATGTGGATTTAAGGGTCAACAACTCCCTCCAATCTGCCTCTGTCACATTCCAGGAATGCATACAAGCCTGTATGCATAGTGTGTGAGCAAAGGTCACAAGTTTCAAATGCCCTAAAGGCTTTTAGGCATTCTTGGACCATTGCTAGCCTGACCCTGAGGCTGGATGGATTCCACAAGCCATACTTTAGGGAGGGCGCCACCATCACCAGAGGTTACCTGGGAGGTGGGAGCACTTTTCAGTGCTCATTCCAGTGTGGGGCTTCAGCCAGTCTACATGCCAAAGAACAGACTTCTTAACTGACAGGACTGACTGACTGACTTGACTTCCAGGCTACAACAACTCCACTGCAAAGTCAACCAACATGGAGCAGCCAGCTTCAGGATCAAGACAGCCACTTCGCCTCACACACGACTGGATGCACGGAACAGGCCGTTCCGTGACCTGCTCATCAGAGGGACCCAGGGGTCCCACAGAAACGTGCTCTCCGGAGTAGGACAGCACAGAGCAGGTTGTACAGTCACACAAACGGACCTTTTAAGGACCACCACCAACTGAGAGAGAATTTAGGTAGCAATTCAGCACCCGTTCCTTTTGTTTGTGTTGGGTTAATATTCCCACTTTAACACTAACAATATTTGCAAAAATTGTCCACTTTTTGGAGTACGGATTTAATTATTCAACTTCGAATACTTCAATATGGATACCAGGATTTTTTACAGTGCTATTACGTTTTAGCAATTTTAAATATATTGTGGACATTCATTTTAAAGCATTGCATGCTTTCCACTTTAATAATGTCAGGAAACATAAAAATGACCTGGAAAAGTCAGGGTAAGTCAACTTCATTGAGTACAGATTTGCAAAAACTGTCCACTTTTTAGAGTACAGATTTGCAAAAATTATCCACTTTTTGGAGTACTGATTTAATTATTCAACTTCGAATACTTCAATATGGATATCATAGGATGGTGCGCATGAAGCTGTGATTTCCATTGACGTAGTGCTGCCAAAAAATCGCTCGTATACTATTTCTAGTGAATCGTTACCAAACACACACTGGATTTTTTACAGTGCTAGTATTTATTAGCAATTTTAAATATAGGCCTACTGTTGATATTTATTTTAAAGCATTGCATGCTTTTCACTTTAATAATGTCAGAGAACATGAAAATGACCTGGAAAAGTCAGGGTAATTCAACTTTATTGAGTACAAATAAATCAATTGTTGCAGTTTTCTCCCTCGCAGACTTGGAAAACATGAATAAGTCAGGGAAGAATGACTTGTTTTGAAAAAGTCGGGGAAATAAAATGCTTTCATGTTGTCACGATCCAACATTAATGCTTCTATGTGGTTAGCTCAGGGCACAATTGCAATTTTTTTAAAATTTTCCAGTTCAGAATTTGCAAAATTGTCTCCAATTTCAAAGGATAAAATTAAAAAATTTCCACTAATTTCTGGAGACCAATTTGCAAAATTTCCACCAATTTCTGGAGACAAATTTGTAAAATTTCCACCAATTTGTGGAGATAAATTAGCAAAATTTACTAATTTCAAGGGATAAATTTGCAATATGTTCACCAATTTCAATAGACAAATTTGAACAATTTTCACAAATTTCGGGAGACCAATTTGCAAAATTTTAAACAGTTTCCGAGGACAAATATTATTTTATTAAAATCATACTTTGAATTTAGTTTTTTTTTCACATTTTGATGTATAATTATTTGTCAAATTGCTGTCGGATTCCTCAAATTGGATTTGTCAAATTGCTGTCGGATTCCTCAAATTGGATTTGTCAAATTGCTTTCGGATTCCTCAGATTGAAGATATGGTTTGAGTTTCCTCAAAAATCAAGTCTTGAGTTGAAAGAAATGTTTTCGCAAGTTTTTCCCCAAATCACAATTAATCTTGAAGTTACTTTCAATGAATACTTTACGAAACTTTAGCACCATCTGCAATAATCTCTGCCCAACGAACCATTAAAAAATATTACGCAAATACACGCAAATAAAAAAAATATCAAGATTTTGAAAAACACGCTTGACATATTGATAAAATGCTGTAAAGTCCTAAATTACGGGCAATCTCAATTAATAATTTGTTGCAATCAAGTTGATTCGAAATAAAAATGGAAAAAAGAAACGCTCAAAATTTAGACAGAAATTTTGAAGTTCGAAAATGTGGGAAAAATGCTAATATCAATAATTCGTTTCATTCAAAATGAACCAATTAAAATGCAAATTTATTAAATCTCTATGTTGAGAATGCAGTGCGCCCTTGTGGCATTCTTGAACTTTCGCGCCTCGAGCATTAGTTTACCTTGGCGCGCTTGTTTTTCATGCTTAATTAGGCGCGCTAATTAGTGCGGATTATCGCGTCACCTTTGCCCTTTTTGCTAGTGGCCGGCTG
>JAQGBX010004131.1:0-15902 GCA_034698745.1 Megaphyllum sjaelandicum | reverse complement strand
CCGAGTGTACGCCAGGGCCACTCCGGGAGTACCCAAGTGTACACTCGGGCGCTCCGAGTGGACAAGTGGATTTCGCTTTGAGATATCGCCAAAATCCGCAGACCTTGCACATTGATGACCTTGAACGTGACATTCAAGGTCGCAGGGAATATGGTTTCTGGATAGCTCATGTAGAACTCTTCAAGTTACTTGAAAGAATTCGAAACATTTTCAAATGATATGTTTATAAAATTTTAAAATCTTTCGGAGAAGAAATTTGTAAAATGGTCATCCTTTTCCACGGACATATTTTCAAAATGTTGCATTCATTCCGAATAGAAATTTACAAAATGTTAAACCTTTTCCAAGGACAAATTTGTAAAATTTTAACCGTTTTCCCAAGTTGTAAAAAATTTCCCCATTTTCCACTGACAACTTCCTAATATTTTCTGCATTTTCCAAGTAGGCCTACTACTGTATTTGCAAAATGTTAAGCTTTTTTGCAGACAAATTTACACAAATTTCCGGCAATTTCCAAGGACAAGTTTGAAAATGTTTTTGAATTTTCTGGAGGCAAATTTGACAAACATTTAAAAAATTTCCAGGGCAATTTTGTAAAATTTTACAGATTTTTATTTGCTCAATGCGATATTATTTCTCTCTGAGGGCTTGATGTGGAATATTTTGCACACTTGACCATTTAACAAGTTGCAACATCATGGCTGGACCATGTTCAAGCCAGGAAATTGCAGGTTTTAGGCCTCCGAAGGATGTTTTCCAGTTATGACCAGAGTCCATTTGTTTATTGTTGGTCGGCGTTGTGCAAAAAAACACATTTCCCGTGTGGATCAGAGTTTGTCCAGGTTTGTGGCTTTTTTACATAAAGGGCACACATCGGAAGTATTGAGTTTAATATTATGGGGGGGGAGGGGAAATGACATGAAGAAGGAGAAAGGGTCTATTCTGATTTGTATGATGAAGTGTTTTAAAATGAACGAGAGGCTAGAGTTTAGATTATGAATGTCTTCTGTTAATGTCTATACTTCGACAGTCTGGAGTAGTGGGAATGCCTTGTGGAATTTAGGATTTGTTGTGAGATACATGTATATTCTTGGTGGTCATTAATTATATATAGGGTAACTATTTGCTGCAATTGTTTGATTTGGTGCTCATTTAGTTAGGATAATTTAAGGTCAGTGTTAGTTGTTCTACAATATAGAGGACTGGGATAGTTTGATATTCTTGAAATGGGTTATACAGTATTTATTAGCAGTGGCGTCGAGCAAGCATAGAATATGGGTTGTTAATTGTCTTTTTTAAGTAACTTCAGCCAAAATGAGAAGGTGCACGCTTGGTTATACTTGCTATTATGTTTATTCCATGAATTTCCATATTTTCAACGAATTTAGAAATGGAGTTATTCTTTTAATATAGTTAAAATAAACCGCGACCGTCGATCGAAACAATGTTGAATCGTGTCAAAAGTAGGCTACAACATGTAATCATTTCTAATTTATTCAAAATTCAGAATATGCACATAGCTATCTTTGACACGTTTCTTGAACGTGATTTTAATAACCAGTTCCATGTTTTTATTAGGGTTTTGTAGGAGGTAAAAATCTGAGTTGGTAGTATTATTAACTGGGCATTTGTTGATTACTGGGCGCTTTCAAATGAGCGTATTTCCGGTAACCTTGGAATGTAACTTCAAGGTCAATGCGTTAATAGGGAGTTTTTGGCGATCGACAATTGTAAATACCGTCACCGGACCGCACTTATGCGCATCCGCATGTGACGTTTCACACGGTATAGCAGTTTAACGTATCGTAGCCCTGTTTAAGCAGGGCGTTACAAGCGTTAGGGGACATTCAAAAAGGACGTCCTATGTATGCAAAGTCCAATTTTGGTAGTGGGAACTTAGGGAAGCATCCAGAAATGATCGACAGCTAGAACGCATTTAGGGACTTGGGGGATATGCTGAATTTGTGACCATAGGGGTGGGGGTAGACGGTCGGTGTGAAATCACGTTTTTATACAGTCCACTTTTAATACAAGGTTGATCCAGTGCTCAGTGTAAAGTTATTTTAAAATACTTTAAATAGTGTGCGCATTTAATACTAAAAGGTAAATTTTACATTTTTCATTTCATATCATTTAATAAAATTATGACAGGGCAGAATGTCCATGGACTGATGCGGGTACCCACAGACTTCGAAAACTTGGAAAAGTCACGGAAGACTGGCTTATTTTAAAAAAGTCAGGGGAATTCCAGGTACATGTAGTCATGTTGTTGCAACTGAAAAGTAATGCTTCTACATGGTTAGCTCAAAGGCAAATTCACATAATTTCACGAAATTTCCCACGTTTTTCGGGCATAAAATTACGAAACCTTCCAGATTTTCCGAGGGAAAAAATTGCGAAATTTGCCACGTTTTTTTAGGGACAAAATCGCGACATTTTCAACGTTTTCCTAATACAAATTTGCAAAATTCTCCAGGTTTTTAGCAACATTTTCCATGTTTTCTGAGGCCAGAATTTCAATATTTGCCCCGTTTTCCAAATGGACGAAATTGAGAAATTCCCCACGTTATCCTAGGACGATCGAATTTACAAACTTGTCCATTTTTTCCACAACATTTTCCACGTTTTCTGAGCACAAAAATTTAAACTTTGCCTCGTTTTCCCAGGACAATTGGTCAACATTTTCTGAATACAAAATTATCAATTATTACAAAAACATGTCATGCTAAATAAAGTTTAAAATTGTCATTACAACATTTTGCAAAATAAGTCCCTGTCAGTTTTTGACCCTGTCATTGGTTAGGGAAACTTTTGTAAAACCTGGAAAATTCAGGAAATATAGGTTTCAGCACATTAAATTTTTGTTTTACATATGTAAGCTGATTATTTTAGTGGTGTACTAAATGCTGATCAAAACAAAACGTGGCATCATTATTTTGATAGGGTGGGGAGGGTTGGTGGGTGCGGGGAATTTGTGAAAAGTTGGGAAATATGGGGTTGGGGGTCTACAAAATTGCGTGACATCATTTCTGGATGGCCATAAGTTTGAGGACGTCTTATGAAATGGAAATTAAACGCGATTCCTAAATAGTTTCAATGTCGTAAAGTCATGTCAGTTACAGAATGCATTAAAATTAAATGATTTAATAAAACAAAATTGGTTGCCAAAAATGTAATCATAGTATTTTCTGCTGACATAAGTGATAACATCAGACATTACATGGTGGCTGGCAAATTATCCTTACGTTTATTTCTGTATAATGCATCTGCGAATCATTCTTTCAAATTTTTTCTTGCTTAACTAAAGTTCAATCAGTTATATATGTTATCATTTTATAAAGCAAAACACCATTTAAAATATTCAGCGTACACTTTTCTTAAACATTCGTTATGCATGAAGGTCAATAAAGGACGTTTTTTTTGGATACAAGATGACCACTAATCTTATTTCTCATTTGCATCTTTTCCCCGCCAATTTTAAATTAATTTTAATTTGGTCACGTGACCGTGCTTACACGCATGATGTTCAGGCTTACGGTACCAGGGGAAAAGTACCGTTTTGACGTCCTCTATTTTTCAAAACTAAAGAGCTCAAACCCTAAACGTTATTGAGAGGTCACGTCCGCACATGCGCATAAGCGCAATCAAGTAACAAAAAAGTCATCGTTTTTCTTGACAACAACAGCCTCTTATAGTGGGACACAAATCCAGGGAGTCCTAATTCAAAATACACAGCATGATTGATTTTCAGTTACAACAAAGGTTCGTGCAGACTTTATTACTATATGTATTTAAATAATCCTTGTAAAATTTAGTCAGTGAAAAATCAGCTTCAGTCGCCTCGCTTCGCTGCGAGCAAAATTCCATTGCCTAACATGGGTGGATGTTCGAGTTTTGGTGAGGCCGACCAGACTTCCAAGATGGTGGGTGATATCGTGAAAAACTGGCCTTACGATGTGCAAAAACAGCCAACTAGCATGATACGATAATTAACATGTGGGAAAATACCGTAACTTTTCAATGATCGCCAAAAACTCCCTAATATCGTCTAAACCGAAATACATTAAAAATGTTTAATTAGACAGGCGTAGGGCATTGTGAAATTAGCTTAATGGGTGCATTTGCGACATTAGATTAACAATATTCCCGTTCCAAACAACATTTTAGTTTATTCAGGTCTGCTAACCCGCACAGCAGAAGTGTAATGCAAGAATTCTCGTACTAGAATATTCTGAGGCAGGGCAAATTCACAGATTAAGCATTGAAAGTTAACTGAGTAAATATCGAATGTAGAAGCACTGATTAGTGCAGCATCTTGACCCCACAAGATGTGCTTTACATGAATGTAACTGGAAATGTTGCCATTTCGTAATTCACCCAGTTTCAATGCGAATTTGGCTGCCCCCGAATATTGAAGTTCGAGCTTTCATGCATTGCGCTTCTGCTGTGCTGGTTAAGAAATTAAATAGTCTTTTGGAACGTGAAAATGGATTGGATAAATGTAAATGTCGCAAATGCACCCATTAAACTAATGGCGAATTCGACTCACCCAAAAAGTGTACACCGGTTGTAGCTACAAGGTGAGGCATAAGTCTGTTTAAGTCTTCTTGCGCCTGCTGCCTGCAATAGTGCCGATTTAACAGACTTATGCCTCACCTTGTAGCCTACACCTGGTGCACTTGAGTGTACACTTTTTGGGTGAGTCGAATTCGCCATAACTTCACGATGCCCTATAACTTTCTAATTAACATTTTGCTCTAACAATTACGTTTTAGATGGTAACGCAATGACCTTGAAAATACATTCCAAGGTCACCGGAAATAACCACATTTGATATAGCCCACCTACTGTATATTACCATAACACCATAAACTCAGATTTTTACCTCCAACACAATCCCAAATAATCGAATGGAATCGGACTTAACACTCACCCAGTATGTGCGTGTTACACAAATTTGTGCTTTTTTTCTCTTCATTGCGCCATTTTGCTAGTTTCTCACATTTACTCGTGAGTAAATTTAACAAGGCCGAGCAAGATGCTGGTTACATTTAAAGAGCATTAATTGTGAGACATAAGATAATGATGATCTCCAAAGAAATCTTATCTCGTAATCCCATGACTTGCAGAAATAATTTGGATTTCATCTTTTGATGTTTTCAAGGCAAAAAGTCATATTTTGCTGTTTTTCGAAATGATATACATTTTTATTTAAAAACATTGAAATATCTGACGTATTTCGAGCAAAACTATCGCAGTTACTGCGTTAAATATCTAGGCAACTCAAAAGCTATATGAGTTTTCTGAAGTTGAAATAAATTATGACCATGTCGCTTTATATTCCAAATGTTAGAAATGGTATATTTCACCTTTAAAGTCGTAAAAGATAAGGAATATGGTCAAAGAATATGTGTATATTTTATTGAATTACCAATGCATTGATTAATCCTGCTAGTTTCTGCCAATTTCCCGTGATTATTGTAAATGGAAATTTTTACAATTAATACAAATTTCAATTTATATTTTCCATTTGTAATTACCAGAGCATTTCTGGCAAATAAACTTACGAATGTGGATGCCAGTTAGACTGGTTTGCTGGCAGACGTGCAGTTCGCTAATCGATAGTAGCATAGAGATTATTCTGGTTTATAGGTGTTTTGAAATATTAGGAATTTTACATATTTTTTTTAATTCTTAACACATTTTAAGCATTTTTTAAATCCTTTTTTTTAAAAAAAAACAATCAAATCTAACTGACATTGACGTGTGTAGTTTATGTACCAGAAACGTGCTGTTAACACATTATTACATGCAATACACGAGTAAAATCATTAGATTTTATAAAAAAACATTCTTTTTATGAGCATATTTTATTAGCGACTATGTTTACTTTATCATTTATGAACCTGCAACGATAGTTTTATAGGCCTAAAGTTTGCAATTTACAATGTTCCAATTGCGAATATGATTTTATTGCAGCCATTTTCTCAGAATTTATAAAAGAGGAGGCCCATTCTGTAACCATACACATCGACCTTTCTGAAATATTAGTTGCCTTTGGTTGGTATAAAAAGCACTTTGATATTAGGAAGTATTTAATAATGACACGGACTCCAAAGCTATAACCTTATTCCGTATGATGTTCAACAAGAATATTTGTTGAACATATATTTGTTGAATATATATATTTGTTGAATATATATATATATATATATATATATATTATTTTCTTTTTTTGCAAAAAAAAAATTAAGTTTTAACCAATTGCGAAAATATCTAAAAAAACAAAAGTCATTTCAAGGTAATTATTTGGAAATATATGTATATGCCAGAAGTGGCTGGGATCTCATGAGTTCATTTCCTTGGTATATTCTTATTTAGAAATAGCCAATTATTGAAATCTTTATTTCAAAAACTTTACTTTCTTTCAATACAGTTGTCTACAATCGAAATTTAAAAAAAGAAATTGGGAAATTAAATTTACATATAACTTTGCAGAAATACCATAAAAAACACATGGAATGTTTAGATAAGGATAATGCAAAACAATGGAAAGTACATGCAGAGTGTCCATAAAGTCTCCGAATAAATTTAGCATGCTTAGAAACTCAGAAGACGCCAGGCATATGTGTATCAATTTTATACATGTATAATGCAGATCGTAAATTGTTAAATAGAAAACTTTTTAGAGACTCATAGTTATTTTTTGTTCACATTTCTTATTTGTAAAGAGCAATATGCCTCCTGGCTCAAGAATATGTAGAGTGCAGAGAGCCTTAACATTGCTGATTATTTGTTGTGCAGTTATTTTTATCATCAGTATATCCTCCTCAATCAAGCCAAAGACAACTGATCATAATCGATGCAACGAAGAAGGCAAATATGGTAATTATACGGTTATTTTATAAGAGCATATTGAAAGATGTTCAATGTCTTGGAATATGCAATTGATACGATTATGCAATATTGTAAATCACTGCTTGTTAGATTCATAAATATAGTCTTTTTAGCATTGCATTCTTCCAATAAACTAAAAATAACGTTGGCTCCTCGCGTTTACAGTAGATTTTGAAGTTCCAAATGTCAAACAGCTAGAGAAGCCACTGAACAGAACAAGCGTCTTCCTTGTTGAGACGTCAGGAAGTAGTCAACTGATACTGAGACAAGCCTGTGCCGTGGAATCAGCTGCCTTTCACCATCCCAACCAGACAGTGACGTTGTACAGTCTTGTCCCATTGTCGGAAAACGTGAGTTTGCATCAAATTCTGTTGTCGATTCCTAACGTCAAATTTGAGATCTTGGATTTGGCAGAACTTTTTGACAAAACTCCAATGGAGGAGTGGCACAGAAAAGGATTAATCAACGAGAGTTCATATCCTACAGAACACCTAAGTGATGCCGTCAGAATTGCCTTGCTCTGGAAATATGGCGGTATTTACCTCGACACGGATGTCATCACTGTTCGCCCAATCATTGGTCTACAAAATGCCCTTGCGCTCGAGTATCTAAACGTTGCTAGCAATGCCATCCTTGTGTTTGATCAATGGAACTCGTTTATTTACCAATGCATGATAGATTATGTAGCGGAGTACACAAAAGACGTATGGGGTATGCAAGGTCCATTACTCATGACGCGCGTTCTTCAGAGAATGTGCAGCATGGAGGACATCAGTCGTGCCGTCAATCGACCAGGGTTATGTCAAGGGGTGACCATTCTTGCATCTCAATCATTCTTTCCAATTTCGTACTGGAAGCTTGACAAACTTTTTTATAGTGCGTTTAACCGTAAATCAAATATCATCGGAGCTTACACGGTCCACTTATGGAACAAGTTGACCAAGAAAAGAATCGTGACACCAGGAACTGGAACATTTTTAGAAACCTTAGCCCAGGAAAATTGTCCTGCGACGTACCAAATCATGCAAAAGCGCAAGATGGTATGAATCGTCCCTGCATAGAAGAAATTCCTGAATTCTTAGACATTTCTGCAGAAATAACTGTTGACTTTCTTATTTGCTATTGGACAAAACAACACCAAAAACGTTGATAATCGACTGCCGTCCAAAAAAAGCAGAAATGTCCAATGTTTCAGATCACCATGCATATATTGTACAAGGTTAGGACAAATGAAATAAATTGTCTATACTTTCAAGACTGAATAAAAAACATACTATGTGCAATCATATCGCACGTGTCTGTAGGCAACATTTTTTTCCCATAAGCACAAAGATGATTTAAGCGTACCTTCTCGCAAAACTGCAACAAAGAATATCAAATGTAGATGTTAAAGTTACGAATAATTAAATCATGCAATGTATACAAGCAAATCAGCTGCAATACAAACGTATCAAGAGACGAGTTAATGCCAATGATCAAAAACTAATTATTTTCTGAAATTCTGAATTACCAAACTTTTCACCGTCATTTTGAAATTGCAGTTTTGATAAGGTAATTGCAACAGAATCCAAACAATCAGAGGTTTCATTTTGATGCTAAATTAAATAACATTGTAAGGTATATCACGTTATACATGTACATGTATGTCAGTTGTATTTCAAAAAATCGACAAATAAAAAACCGTTGATAATTTCTAGTAGATTATTTCATAGGCTTAAAGATTATTACCATATAGGCATACATGTAACCAGTAGAGCCAAATATAAATTATATAAAAATAATTTCAATACAGTACTTAGATTCTAAAATTTAATCAAATACGTCCTAGATATGATTGTAAACCATCGGTTAAACTTTTAATAATGGCAGAGAGAATCGGATCCATAAACCATCATTACGGATTTTTTAGAAAGTTTTGCAAAAACACTTTCCGAATTTCTAACTCGTATGGGTCCTTAGTCGACCCATGCCAAAAATTGTGTTGCTAATATGTTGGGATCCGAAAAATTACAAGAACAACGTGCATCTTAAAACATAAGATTGGTACCTGGATTAACTTGACATGAATATGCTTGTACTTTTCCGGGAAACATACATTTAAATCGAGTGAATGCAGAACAAAAATTTAAATAAGGATTTTCAAGGTTATCAGTATATTGTATTCCTATATGCACAGTTGTATTTTCCATAGAAACTAATAGAATTAGCAATTCTATTTACTCGATAATGCTGGAATGATACATCTAGACACAGACCACCTGCAGTAGTTTGTTTGATCCACTCTGTATATTAAATATGTGACATGCAACAAATATTTGCATTTCTGCACGCGTACTTTTTCTAAAAGAATTATTGAAAAATAAAGTAAGCTACAGTAAGTCCACATTTTGGAGCGAATATTTCACATGCGGGATAGTTTTGATATCCTTCAACATCAGAAAAGTCAAGAATTCGTTTTTGTCGCTCAAAGATACGAATTTCATTGAATTAAACTCCGAACCAAAAGGTAATCAGTGATTAATATTATATTACTATACACCCAATGCATACGAGATTTAATTATTATTTACATGTATATCAACCCGAAGTTTGCTATTTAGCAGATTCGACATTTTCTCCGAAAGTTTTCATTTCACACTAGGCAACTTATACTTAAGCCTAACAAGATGTCACCTTCACTAGCGTTATTTTAAAAATTTGCAAAATTGTTCGTTTACAATTTTTAAAAATATTTCAACAACACCTACTTACAATACAGGGTGATTAGTAAAGTCTTTGCCCAGAGAAAAAAAATTATATCTTTAAAATGGTAAAAGATTCGAAGATAATTCTTTTAAGTAACTTTTAGAGTCGACCATGGGCTAACCGAAAACCATATTCTCTGCGACCTTGAATGTCACGTCCAAGGTCATCCATGTGAAGGGTCTGGGTTTTTTGCAGATATTTCATAAACCGCTGCAGATACATTAAAAGTGTAAATTAGAACGTTGTATAGGGCGATGCCCAATTAGTATAATGAGGTTGGTTTAAAATTGTTTTGAACATAGCACAGCGAGCCAAAATTTTTCTTCTCCACGAGTTACTTCCTACACACTCAAACAATTAAGCTGACACCAAAGCTTTGTGGTCGACTGCAAAAAATGCGACCTCAAACCTGCTAAGTTGTTGATCATAACTGTGTGTTAAGGCAATTTTATTAGTTTATTAAGTTTATTAACACTGTATTAAGGTGTGGGAATAAAATAATTTATTCACTACTTATGAACAATGCATGGTCTCAAAGGCAACATTTTAGAAAACGTTTGAGGTCGCATTTTTTGCAGCCCACAAAACTTTGGTGTCATGCAGTGCAGCCTAATGGCGAATTCAGATGGTTAATCTGGTGTGCACCAGTGTTACTAGTGTAAGCTACAAAGTGAGACATACGTCTGTTAAATCGGCACTATTGACGGCAGCAGGCGCAACAAGACTTTACAGACTCTACACTAGATTGACCATCTGAATTCGATCGCCATAAGTGTGTATATGGAGTAACTCGTGGAGAAGAAAAATTCTGGATCGCTGTATTATGTTCAAAACAATTTGAAACCAACTTTATTATACTGCATGATTAGACATCGCCCTACAACGTTCTATTTGACACTTTTAACGTACATGTATCTGCAAAATCCACAGACCTAGCACTTGGATTTGTGGATTGTGGTCTGTGGATTCAAGGTCACAGAGAATATGGTTTCCGGATAGCTTATGGTCGACTCTAGAAGTTACATAGAAGAATTATCTTCGTATCTGTTGCAATTTTAAAGATATAATTTTTTTTCTCTGAGAAGTGACTTCAGAAATCTCCCTGTATATCAGGCTTTATCAGACTATATTACCCTGTAGCCTGTAGGCCTATATGTAAACCAACAGCAAATAAAATAGAAAGAAAAACGAAAGCGTTGAAATAATAAGGAACAAAACGAAATGGTTGAAATATAAGCATGAGTAAATCATGAATTTCGATCACAAACTAATCAAATGGTAAGTGCAAAAACCTGACATTCTAAGTGTTAAAAAATCACAATTTGATGATGGAATTCTATATATACACGTACGAACGTGTAAACAATTAATTTGACTGCAATGATTGAATTACGACAGAGTAATAGAAAAGAACAATGAGAATACAATATTAGGCTTAAAATATTAGCATAAAGCTTTCTTCAATAACCTTTCATTCTCGAGCAATGTTTATAAATTTTGATTGAAGTACTTTGACTTTGATTTGATATAGTACGACATGCAATTGGATCTAACAAGAAACTTTAAACGCAATGACGGCATCACTGCTCGTTTTAATCATAAACAAGGAAATGTTTCAATTTCTAGATCGGGAGAACTACATTAACTGCGTATAGGCTGAGGCGCTTGTAAAGTTCCGCAAAATTAAACCACACATGAATTTTGAGGACAATATTTTTTATCTGTTACGATTCCCGATATTTCTGGAATGATACATCTAGACACAGCAAAAATGCAGGATGTTCATAAATACGTCGAGAAGATTAATTAAGGTAAGGCTTAATGTCATTACAAATCAGATTTGAATAATTATCGATGATCTGTTACATTTCCACTGCACCAAAGAAATTTATTTCTCTATGGTAACGTCAAGAAAATCCAAAAAGTCGCCTGAAATTTTCAACGAATTATACAATACTTTTAAATAGATTGTTTAAAAGATTATTATTTAAAAACATTTGAAAAATAAATGAATTTTGAAGAAATGGACTTTGAAATCAGGCGATTACTGATTTTTTAAGGCAAATATACTGTACCCAACTATAATCTGATGGGAAAAAAATGGTGTGATGGAAATGCTGCAAAATGTCACATTAATATAAGCGTTTTCTTTAAGAAACAAAATGAAACAAATAAATCTTAAGTTCCTCTTAATGACTCTGAGTCTGGTGATGATGTCATTTGTCGTCGTTTGGTCATGGATAAATGCTTGGGAAATTCCAGGATGGAGCAGGCGTATACTTCACTCAGGTGATTTTTTATAACAAAAAAAATGTGTATGTTTCACGATACTTTGTTTAGAATGGAGGTGCTTTTAATTGTATTTATGTAATAGCCTATCACAAACAGCTAATTCCGAAAAATACTTATGCCATTCAGAGTATTTTTTCCTTACTCTGTATGGGAAATTGCCCCTGCAGATTATTTATAATGTCAAATTGAAGTAAAACTGCCATTGTTACTATGATTAATACCCTATACTGTATATTGTATTAGGGCTATACCCTTTGAAAACAAAATAGTATTGCTTTCATCAGACAGTACGTGAAAGCAAACTTCAGAGGAATGTCAAAATCACAATTTCTATCAGATGTTATCTATAAACATAACTTCTATTGAAATACGTGTATAAATTTAACACGTCATCAAGTGGTTGGGATGGGTAAAAACAGATGCGAGACTTTGTATTACTATCATGAATTAGTCTAGAATTGAAATTTTATAAAAATTATGTAGCCCCAATTACAGTTTATTTATGTTAAACATGTTGAAAATAGTTTTTACATTTTGTTTGTCACACCATTTTGTGCACCCTGTCCTATTTTATCATTTTTGTTTGGTATTACACTGTGTTTCTTCTAAATTCATTGTATTATTAATTGAATAATTAAACAATCAATTGTAGCTAGTGATGAAGGCCTGCTGGCCAAAACGTTGAGCGGTTTGAATAAATTAAGAGTTGGTTGTGGTAATCTACAAAGTCTCATCTGTAATAAATTTGAATGTCATTAAAAATTACACGTGTATACCTTACAATGTACATAATAAGCAGCCCTCGTATTTAACTAATATATTGCCCTTATGTAGAAACGTCAGATCGGACCGAAAAACGACTTCCGTCCATCTACTTCTTGGAAACATCCGGAAAACCAGAGCTGACGCTGAGAGAAACCTGTTCCGTTGAATCCGCAGCTCTTCATAATCCGAACCACATTGTGCAAGTACTTAGCATAGCTCCGTTTGGGGTCAAAGAGATAGGTCACATGCAAACGCTGAGTGGCATGGTCAACGTAAAGCTGCGCCTCATGCGAGTGCCCGAAGTCCTGGAGAACACCTCCTTGTCGAGCTGGTATGATAGCGGTCAGCAGCGAAACAGCAAATTTCCAACTTATCATTTGAGCGACGCCATACGCTTGGCAATTCTGTGGAAATTCGGGGGCATTTACCTGGACTTGGACACGATAACCCTGCGTCCACTCGGGCAACTGACCAACGCATTGGGGCTGCAGGCACAGGAAGATGTGGCCAACGGCATCATGGCTTTTGAGAAAAACAGTTCATTCTTGAGCAGTTGCATGGCGCAATTTGCCGAGACATACAGGCCAGACGAGTGGGGATTCAACGGTCCGATTCTGGTCACCAAAGAGCTGAAGCGAGCGTGCAACGTGACGTTTTTGGAAAATATCATTGATTTCCCTGAGAAATGTCAGGGCATCAGGCTGCTGCCAACGCGCAGTTTCTTGCCGGTTGGATGGCAAGATTGGAAGAAGATTCTACAGGACAATACGACAAAATATGATCTATCCGACAGTTACATGGTTCACCTCTATGGAGCCCTATCCCACTCTACTAAGACGAGACCTAGGACTGGCACCTTGTTGGACAATCTGGCGCAAGAAAATTGTCCCGAAACGTACGAATGGATGTTAATAAACGATGAGTTATGAAATGTTTTTCATTTCCCAAAACTGTACATTAAGAACTTTCACATACACCAAAAAAATTAGGTTTATTCGGGGTTCTTTGAAAAAACTCCGCTCTTTTTTTTTTCATGAAGATGCTTCGAAGAACCTCAACTAACAATAGCAAACAAATGTATAGTGCTGTTTTGATCTCCAACTGCATGCGATCGTTTACAGTAAAAGCTAAAGTGTTTTCCACAGTAATTTGAACGTCTTAGGTTACGTCAGGTTAGGTTAGATGAAATTATTGTGCCCAATATTTCAATTTTTATTCTATGCCAAAGCAGTTGTACATCTAAATAGCACACGATTTTCAGAACGAAAACGCATGCAGCCTTGTGCATCTTCATATTTTTAATTAACTATACCGAAACTTTTCCTTAATTTAGCTGTTTATTCCCAAATTTAAATGCTTTAGTTCAAATTACTGGGTTACGTACAACAACTTCGATTTCACAACGAAAATATAGCAATCACATGTCTACTTCAGAATGGATGATATTGATCAGGATTTCGTGAACCGAAATATTCCAAAATCATCAAGAGCTCGATGTATTAAACCTTTGAAATTTATAAGGAACCTTTAAAAACATTCAATGTGTTGAACCTTATTTGTGTGTTTGGAATCTTTTAGAGGGTTTCTGAAAAGAACCTTTTTTAGGGTTCGTCGAAGTTCCTAAAAAGGTTCTCCTGGTATAGCAAGGGAAATAACCCCAAAAGGTTCTACTTGGTATAAATTATTTTTAGAGCATTGTACCGCCGTATCAAGTCATGTGCTGCAGTCGTTTTTCTTTTGCATGGGAAAATCAAAGGTGCCGACACGGAGTGATATTTACAGCGTGAGTAAAAAGTCTTTACCTCCCCCCCCCAAAAAAAAATCCTCCACAGAACGGGTTAAATTACCATTTGAAAGTTAACACTAATCTAATTAGTATTAATATGCTGTATCTGAGAAGTTCACCATAATGCCTTACAAAAACTTAACATAACTGAACGCCCTGATTATGAACACTATAATGAACCGATATCGAATTAAATCTGCAAATCGATTTAAAACCATTAAAAGCTCTGCCCAAATTTTGGCTTTACTCATTTTTTTTGTCTCCATGGACAGCATATATGCTAAGGCATTTGATTGATATGAATGGCTTATCGAATAGTTTTCGCAACTTTAAAAGTTTTCCATAAAACCAATAGTTACATTTTTCCAACCTGCGTTACACTTCTAACTTTAAGTTGTAACTACAGTATAGGCCTAATGACCAAAAATACGTATTTACATGTTTATGAGTAACGAGAAAAAAGTGATGAACTATGGCTGCTATCGCCATCTGTGAAAATTCCGCTGAATCATCGTTTCATTATTTTGTTCTAAATTTCTAACTGTTATCGCTATTGGTTGTGCTTATCATATTTCTCCTATACCTTACAGAATAAATACCAGATTTAATTCTAATTATGCCAATTTTAATTATTCTAATTATGAAACAATTCCAAATTTGAAATTTGTTCACATTTTTATATTGAAAATACTCGTAACTGGAGAAAGCTAATTCTGTGACACAATATTTCACAGTAATTTTAAATATTAATTTATGAAGTAAAGATATCAATTTAAAATCAGTTTACAGTTGATGATAATCTTTCATCAGTTTGCAATCATCTTTTTCCATAAGGGCAATAGTACCAGATTTTCATCAGGGTGGCCACAACATTCTCATTTTCAATTCCCTGACTTTTCCATGTGTTTTCTCTGACTAAAATCCAAAATTCCTTGAGCAAAACTAACTCGTTAATGCATATCAATTTTTTTTGTCACAGTGAAAAATAAAACAATTGCAATGAGAAGCTTGGCAAAACACTATATTTTGTTACAAGTCTAGCTAAAGAGGTTTGGGGATGGAGCTGATGGCAGACTGAGTGCATGGATAGCATTTTGCTTTTATTTGGGAAAATTTCCCTGACCACTAACCAATTTCCCTGACAACGCCATGACTTCGATGACCACTTATTTTCCCTGACTTTTCCCTGACCTGAAGCCACCCTGTTAATGTTGGTGGACATATAGTTTTTGGGTGACCCCAGCCGCAATATACAATATGTCATCGTAACTGTAAATTCACATCGTATAGTTCCCAATTATAATGGACTACTGAGCACTAGCTATAGGAAACTTTTAACGTACTACACTCTAAGAAATTTCTGGTTCCTGAAAGGTTCTATAGAAAATATCCGCCATTTTTTTTCAAAAAGGTTCTA
>JAQGBX010004130.1:0-15903 GCA_034698745.1 Megaphyllum sjaelandicum | reverse complement strand
ATTTAAACTGAAAAAATGTGAAAAATTTTGCAAATTTGTACTTAGAAAAGGTGGAAAATTTTGCAAATTTGAACTGATAAAAGGTGGAAAATTTTGCAAATTTAAACTGAGAAAAGTTGGAAAATTTTGAAAATTTGAACTGACAAAAGGTGGAAAATTTTGCAAATTTGTTCTTAGAAAAGGTAGAAGATTTTGCAAATCTGTACTCCGAAAACGTGGGAATTTTTTGCACATTTCTACTCGGAAAATTTAACCCTTTAGAAGTATTAAATTTAAATCGCCGTGACTGCGTTGAATTTCCCTGACTTGTTCAAAATATACCATTCTTCCCTGACTTTTCCAGGTCATTCTTAACTTCCCTGACTTTTTCAGGTTTTCCAGGTCTGTGGGAACCCTGGACAAATTCTACCACCTCGGTGGTTGCGTTTAAAGATTCCCTCCACCATACTTGCATTACCACTAACAAAGTTTTTTTCTCGTTATTATTCATTTAATGATACAAATCATACATGAAAACTATATTTTTTCACAGCTTCCGACAATTTTGATGAATGCAAAGCGTTTCCAGTAGGGCAATTGTGTGATCACATATGCATTGACACTGAACACGGCTATTACTGTCAGTGCAATAATGGATATAGATTGCAATCAGACGGAAAAACGTGTGTTCCAGGTAAATCTTCACCAACAATTGAACGCAATACTCGTTTACATGTAACACTATTCTAATCTTTCATATACATTCAAAATTACATTTTTCCTAAACAAGTATTCTACTATTGAATTCAAAGAACTCAATAAATCTAAAAGAAAATATTCTTATATCCTCTCACAGATTTTAGATTGTGTAACGATAACCTTGTTAAATCTCAATATATTTTGCAACTTTCATATTTTATATAAAACTTCCATCCTAAGCATATTAATTTGTGAGTTTGCTAGCAAACGATCTTTGGTAAATGCGTCCAAAGAATCACATACCAGAACCTCAACGTCAGCTTTATGTGCAAATTAACATCAATTTTTAATTCCCTTTTCATACTAACCAGGAACAGATAGATGTGGATTGAATAATCCATGCAGCCAACTGTGCACCGATACAGGTGATGCCGTCATATGCGAATGCAATATAGGTTATGAGCTGCAAAACGATAGGCGCACATGCTCAGGCAAGTTCAATAAAATGAACAGGTAAATTTTTATGGAAATATCCATTTTTAAATTATAATAAAACAATTTTCACTTATAGATATTGACGAGTGTGCAACGGAGGAAGATGAATGTGACTTAACAACACAATACTGCGTTAATTCTATAGGCAGTTATCAATGTATTAACCAGCATGATGGGTCTGTAGCTTCTAATTACGGTTCAAGTCTTCCAGATCATCGCATGCATCAGGTCTGTACACCAGGCTACGAGTTCAGCATTGGAAGCAACAGTTGCAAAGGTATGCAAACATTGCAAAGGAATATAAACTGGAACTGTGTTTACGAAAGCTTTCCGTATTTAATAAATTTATGTAAAACAGCAACAATTATCAAAAATTTATGAATTAGAAATAAGTAACTTAACATTTCCCATTAATCTTTTTTTTTCATTAGATATTGATGAATGCGCACTAGGCTTGGATGTATGCGATCGATCTGACCAATTCTGTTCCAACACTGATGGTTCCTATGTGTGCTTAACGAAAGAGTCTAAAACGACTTGTCCACCAGGTTATATACACAATCAATTGAGTGCAACTTGCATAGGTAAATGAAAGAAAAGAAAAATCAATTGGCATGAGGTAAAAAAAAAACTTTCAGCAGATTCTTATTTTATCTTTTTTGTAAAGATGTCAACGAATGTGCCGAAGGCTTAGACGCCTGCAATCGGGAAAGGGAATTTTGCTTAAATCTACAGGGCACCTATGAATGTCAACCAAAATCACAGAGCGGTTGCCCAGCAGGATACAAGTTCAATAGTGCAACCAAAACGTGTGAAGGTAAGTAAGTGCAATAACATCGAGAAGATATGTTCGCATTTCTTCCGTCAACAATTATATTCTATATGAGGTGCAACTATTATTTAAACGCAGGACCTCAATGTAAAATAGTATTGAACTCTACAAAGTAATCATTAAGGACTTAGTAATAGTTGTTAATATCACATTCTAAAAATCAATACTGGTAATTTAATTGTAGCCTAAAGGTATACAATTAGATGAACGACATCTAGGTAACCAAACTACAGTTATGCCATTGAAATGAAGCGAGTTTTCTGCACATGGTGTCCTAGTCATTCATCTGTGTTGTCCGAGTGATTTGTCTACGTTCTGTGAAGAGTTTTGTAATATTGTTCACTCGTTCATGTGACTCTAAAAGTTTGCTATTGTACGTCAATCTGAAGCATCGTTCGTTCAAGCATAATGCCAAATACATGAATATTACAACGCTTTATTTTGCTAACTATTTAACTTTTTCATCATTTTCCGTTGGCCTACTCACGTTCTTTTATAATCCTTATGAAGACGTGGATGAGTGCATTGAAAAGCTGCACAATTGCAATCCTGATACAGAAACCTGTCGAAATATTGTTGGAGCGTACGAGTGCGACATGAAGTGCGACCAAGGATTTCGCTTCAGTCTGACATTCAGGATGTGCGCAGGTATATAGTTTTATTGTAAAGTGTTATCATATGAGAGTTAGTGATCTAGTGCCATATTTCAAACCTACATTAATAAGTAAGCTGAACAATGAACAGAAGACTGATCAAAATACTCAAAATTATGCAATTGCAGACATTAATGAATGCCAGGAAAATCTACACAACTGCGAAGAAACTGCGGAAACGTGTGTAAACACACTGGGATCGTATCAGTGCACAACAAAGGTGAAAGCCCAATGTCCAGCAGGGTACAAGCCATCCAACCGAGACGATGGCCAATGTGAAGGTACCGTGCAGATAAATGACAGATGGTTCATGGAAATGTCATTAAAATGTTTCATATTATAAACATTTGTGAATTTTACTAGATGTGAACGAATGTGAAGAAAACATACACACTTGTGATTCTGACAGTGAAAACTGCATCAACGAAATCGGCCTTTATCATTGTCAACCAAAAGAAGAACTAAGCCCAAAGTGCCCAGAAGGACACAGATCTGATCCTGATAAACCAGAAAATTGTATAGGTACTGCAACCTCACCCAGAAATGCATGACGATATTGCTCTCTTCAGTGACAATGTTTATTTTTGACTATTGAGAAAAACTATACCTGATTCATAATACAGATATTAATGAATGTACGGAGGAAGCAAATGAGTGTCGACAACAGAACTCTCTCTGCATTAACACCGTAGGAAGCTATCGCTGCCACAGTGTCCAATGTCCTCGTGGTTACAAGATGAATTTTACCATGAAAGTTTGTCAAGGTGAGAGGCAAGGTTTCAAAAAAACATTCCAACTGAGCAATATCAAGCAGTCCAACAAACAAAAGTAACAAAACTAATGAAAAAGTAAACGTTTTTAGAGAAATAGATAACCTTGATATATGCATTTGTTCAATCTGATTTCATTTTGAAACTAAGCATCTGTATAATTTTGAAACTCTTTATCAATAGACACAAACGAATGTTTGGAAAACACACACAACTGCACTAGTGGTAAAGAAGAATGCGTTAATTTGATTGGCGGATTTCAATGCCGATCTGTCCAGCCATCAACCACTCCACCCCCAGCTTGTCCCACTGGGCATGTGTATAACAACACGCTGAATGCGTGTGAAGGTATAAAACCACAAAAACTGTTGTAGAAACTTAATTCCAGCAATGGTAGCTTAAATGATTATATGCAGATTACCCCCTTCACAGACATCAACGAATGTTCGCTGATGATAGATACCTGCAACAGGACCACAGAAGTATGTCTAAATACAAATGGAAGTTTTAGATGTTGGCTCATTCAATGCCCTAATGGATATCGTCCGAACACAACAACAAGAGGCTGCGAAGGTACAGTAACAAGCAGCATTTTTTTTTTAAATATGACTAATGTACAGTACGTAACAACATATTAGAATATGTTTTTGCTTGTTTCACCATTGCTTTCTCTCGTATTTCTTCTGTATATTCCCCGACCACTTCATGCAGAAAATTATAAATTTGATAAAAAATGATTATGAAACCTAAATTTCCAACTAATGAAATTCTGGATATGTAACGGGGATGTAAAAGGGGATAATTATCTATAACGCATTACTTTTCTGCAAAGTTCATTCACATTATGAATCATGGACATCAATTGCAACATACTATAATAATATGTCAAAGGCTTTGTCTTATTTCCGTCATTTTATTCCAACAAATTCATGATAAGAAAACTGCAACTTATTTCCCTACAAATGTCTTGGCTAAAAAGCCAGCTGATAACAGAGAAGATACAGTATAATGGAGGATGTAAGAGTCTTACCCTACAGAATGACCAGAATAAAAGGCCTCAGCCAAAAAAGACAATGACATAACATAGTATACAAATATAATTAATATTATCATTGCAACGTTTCAGATATTGACGAATGTAATGAGCAACTTCACAATTGTACCTTTGAGGAAAAGTGCGTGAATTATCGCGGTAGCTTTTCTTGTTCAACCAAACCAATGGCACAATCATGTCCACAGGGCTACAGAGTCAGCTCTGAGTCAAGAAACTGCGAAGGTAAGTTATTTTTTACGGTTAAGTTATTGCATAAAATTAAAATGACTGTTTTACACCTGCATCAACGTTATCGTATTTGAAATAGACATAAATGAATGTAAAGAAAATAGTCACAACTGCAACTCAGAGACAATGGAATGCCAGAACACTTTAGGTGGATTTGTGTGCCAAGAAAAACCACATTGTCCAACAGGTTTCCGGTATAGTGTGGAAAGTCGTCGATGTTTGGGTAAGCAGTTGAACGATTTAAGCTCATGAAAACATATTTATTCAATAACTACCAGCAAAAAGAATGACTCCTTTTAACATCACCATGTTTTAGATATTGATGAATGTTCAGAATATCTGGATTCTTGTGACCGAGGCCGAGAAACGTGCCAAAATGCAGTGGGAAGCTTTTTGTGCATTACCAATCAAGTTCGTTGTCCAAATGGATATACATTTAACCAGCAGACAAGAAGTTGCGAAGGTACATATTTATGCTTCATATATATGAGCTCACATAATTGCAAATCTGAACTTTTAACATAACGTAGCCTACTTACGACTGGGGAAGGAAAAAAGGAAAATCTTTCAAAAAAAAAAAAAAACTAACAAACTTTTTTTGTGTGATCAAATATTTAAAAATGGGACAAATTATTAAAAACATTTTTGGGATACTTTTTATTTCAATTGTATGAAATTACAGTACTGATGAAAAGATGTTGAGGAATGTCATGAAACCATAATGGTGCACCAGAATTCTTTATCTAACTAGCTTTTCTAGTTTTGCAATATTACAACAAATTTAGCATTTTCCATTTCCACAAAGCATGTGCTAAGATACTGAGAAATCCAAAATCAAATTGACAATTGGCACAATTTTTGATATGATCACCAACCGCATCATAAAGCAGGTAATTACAATTAAAAAGGTATCAATGACATTTTTTCTTTCTTTTTGGTGTTCTGTGTCGGCAATAATTATTTCTATGTGCAGCTATGATTGTTGTTTCATGTCTTCGTGTCGCTTTTGTCTTCTCATTGTCTTCTGTATTGTTTTGAAAACTGTAACCTGCGATTAAATGTGCTGAAAACTCGCAATATTCAGGGTCCTTATTCGCAACCTATTCAGTAGCAAAAGATATGCAAAAGAATGCAAAGATAAATATATTTTTTATTTTCCCAGACGTCAACGAATGCCAGCAAGGAAACCATAACTGCATAGCATCTCAACGATGCGATAATACAATTGGATCTTTCGCCTGCATTCGTCTTCAGGGGTGTGGCACAGGATACACCTTAAATGCCCATAGCAGTCATTGTGAAGGTATAATCGGATCCAATGAAAAATCCATTTATAATATCGTGCAACATTTACGCAATGCCCTTTATTCATTAGATGACGACGAATGCGTGATTGGAACGCACAATTGTGCCCAAGGATGGGTGTGCCGGAATACCTTAGGGTCGTTTCGTTGTGACCGCAAGTCATGTCCTTACGGATATCGTCTTGCTGCGGATGGCAGTTGCAATGTAGTGCAATGTGATACGGGCATGCGACCTGATGAATCCGGAACCTGTGTGGGCAAGTAGACCTGTCATATGTAATGGGATTGGGTCACTGAGCATAGATTTTGGGACAACGTCATATCTTCTAGTGCTAAATTCTTGCAGACCACAACGAATGTGAAACTGCTAACGTTTGCCGGCCCCACCAGCGTTGCATTAACACAATCGGATCTTACGAATGTCAAAACAAAGTAAATTGTGGGCCCGGCTATGAACTGGATGCCCAAGGAACAACTTGCAAGGGTAAAATGATGCAGTATTTAAAATTCTTGAAATCCAGAATTACTGCAAAATCACAGATCTACATACTCCTTGAAAAACAGATATTGACGAATGTGCTAAAGGAACCCACGAATGCAGGGCAGGCCAGGAATGCTACAACCACCCTGGAAGTTATGTCTGTCGGTGTCAGGTTGGCTACATGCTAAATGCACAACAGGAATGCGAAGGTTTGCCTACATCTTATTGCCCACAATTTGCTCAATGTATTTTTAATAGATATCCAGCTGTAATTTCAAATCAATGTCATTGAACTATAGACATTAACGAATGCACGCGATATGGCAAAGTGTGTGCACATAATGCAGAATGTGAAAATACACCAGGTTCCTATGCTTGCAAATGCAATGCAGGATTCAAACATGGAGACAACGACAAAGTCTGCATAGGTGGGTAAATAAGTTTCGTTTCTTAAAAGCTATTTCATTAGACCATCGGAAATTACAAATCATTTGATTGTTTTGATCATTTGACATCAGTGGATGACAACTTGATTATTGTGGACCATGCATTCAGAATTAAAATGAGGAAAAAAACAACTAATGAATTTATCCGCAGTCGATGAAAAAACTTAGCCTAACACTAGCCCCACAGATCGAAGTTGTAGTGGTAACTATTTTCATGACCCACAATTCTCCTTGTTACAGATGTTGATGAATGCAAGGAATTTGGCAGTTCAATCTGTCAGCAAACATGTATAAATACTTGGGGATCTTATCAGTGCACATGCTCATCAGGTTATACCCAAGGCGTAGATAAAAGAACATGCAATGGTAAGCAAAAACACCATCTATCCTCCCATTGCCACAATAAAGAAACTTAAAAGAAGCTGGATTGTAATTGTGTGACCTTTTACTTATTAGATGTTGACGAATGCACACTGTACAAAGGCAGAGGCAACCTATGCATCGGTTATTGTGTAAATATACCTGGTTCCTATTCGTGCAGTTGTCCACCTGGATACAAACTCGGAGCTGACAAGAGAATCTGTCAAGGTAAACGTCCAACCTTTTGAAATATTCCCCTCCCCTTTTCGTTATACCAGTAATAAGTTAAATTCTCTTCTCAAAAATGAAGATGTTGATGAATGTGCACAAGGAAATACATGTAATGGACCGAACGAAGTCTGCCTAAATACTAGAGGAAGTTTCAAATGCAACCGAATAGAATGTCCGGCAGGCTACATCCGTGATACCAGCCATAAAAAGTATGAATATTTACTTTAATTCGTTTTATAACTAGATGATGGCAGCGAAACATTTGACACATTTTAGCAAAACATTGTCCACTAGGCCTACAGTTCCCAATAACGCGTCCTGATGAGCTGATTTTTTTTAAAAATTTTTACAGCCGTTGCAAGCGAGAAAATACAATCTGCCCTTTGAATGACGAAGCTTGCATCAACCAGCCACTTTCATATTCCCACAATTACCTCACATTCGTGTCAAACTTGACAATACCACCGACAGGCTTCGTGAATTTGTTTACAATGCGTGGACCAAGTTATTATGATGTAGCTGCAGACTTCAAAATGGACTTAAAAAGTACGAGAGCTCAACCAGGAATTCTACAGGCCACACGAGATTACTTCCAACTGAGAAAACAATCGGCCAACCAAGCAGCCATTTCTTTAATAAAAAGCATTCCAGGACCCCAAGACATTGAGTTGGAACTGACCATGAAACTTTATCGACACAACACGATTGGCGGGGTAGCCGTGGCCAGATTATACATCTATGTTAGCGAATACGATTTTTGATTTTAAGATATCTTCAAACAAATATCAATCACAGTTGGTTTTCTAAACAAAATAAATAATACATGCTATGCCGAGATTTACAAAACTTTTGCATTTTAAAAGGTGATTTCTTACATGACGGCTGTAAGAATTGTCTTTTTCAAACATTAGCGGATGACTGTTCTAATAATCACAATTAATATTTAAAAAGGTACTTGAAAACTGAATACATAGGATAACAATGTGCAGTCTTGAGCAAACTTCATTCATGAGCATTTTCATTCGTGTCCACAAATGAAAGAAACTGATTATTTCTGAAAAGTTACTCCGAAAATATTTCAGCCCATCTGTAAACCATTTTTAGCAAGTGAAAAAGATTTGGGGATAAAGGAGCCCAAATTTAAGGCATCATTCTTCTATATATCAGACAACTTATACTAAAAACAAGTATCACAAATGCTCAACTCATGAGAAACTCCATATTCGCGTAGAAACAATTCTAATTAAAGGTCCTGTATTATGGATAGCCTACAAATATTCCGTGACGTAAAAAGGAAAAATGACAATTGTTGTTTTACCCATTAGGCTAAATCATGATGAATCAAATTCCATATTCCATATCAATAACCATGTCCATTGATGGCAATAAAAATTGTATACGCTTTACACAATATTTTATTTGTTCCATCAGCAACTTGAAATTAACAATTTTTGTTGAAAAATTACATTTATAACATTGTTAAAAAATAAATAAAATAAACGAATCCGGCAACTTCTGTCTTGAATTCTTTACCTACATGAAAGTATGTCCGATGGAAAAAAAAAATGGCAAAATTCTATTTTGGCTAACCATTTCAGGTAGGCCTATTGTATTTATTGAGTACATTAACGTTATGAGCAGACTTTCCATTGCTTGTAAAATAATATCAGTTCCCTTTATTAAACAGATCACATTAACTTATTTTTTGACTCAAGCATTTGTGTACAAAACATGATTCTATGCAATCTCTCCAACATTTTTGAATTAAATAGCCAAAACAGTAAAATTATTGGGTGTGCGCACAGTAGCCTAAACTAGGCAAGCAGTCAATCACTTGACCCGCCAATGTGCAAAACTTGGTGCAGTGGTAAATTGCCATGGCTAATTAATGATATAGCCAATATACATGTACATGTAGCCTGGTGTATGATAAACATGTGACTGTGTGACACAGACAGCCATCCCTCGACATGACTTTAGCAGAATGGACTCTATCAATACTGCACTCTTCTTAGCAGGCATTAACTGGTATGAAGTCCTTGCAAACCATAGGTCAGTAAATGATGAGTGATTGGCTGTTCTGCACCAGATAGAGATTTTGATCATCAAACACGTGCCACTGTCAACCAGCAGCCGGAAACCCGCATTACCTATGACCTGTGCAAAAGCGCTGACACAAAAAAGGGCTGCATGGAAACAATTTTCCACCTATCGCACTGCTGACAGTCAGGTAAAATTCAAAACAGCTTTACGGGAATACCAACAATCAGTTAAAGTGGCTGCAAAAGTACGGGAGGAAAAGGTGGTTTTATCTGGCAGTGCATCAACGTTTTTTCGTCATGTTCGGAGCCAACTTAAAACTTATAACGCGATTCCTCCGCTCAAACACGCCTGTGGGCTATCTACTGATGACAGGGCGAAAGCCAACCTTTTTAACGAGACCTTCCAGCAATCATTTACAATCGATGATGATTAACTCCCTGAATATAATCCAAATAAAAAATTTCTTTCAGTGATGTCTGGAATCCAGATATCGGAACAAAATGTGCTCCAAAGACTCCTGAGGCTCAAGGCAAATGGGGCCGCTGGCCCTGACGGCATCCCTGCAGTCATATTTACCAAGTTTGCCCAATTTCTAGCAAAACCACTCTGCCTGATCTTTCGGAGATCCCTGTCTGATGGCATTTTGCCAGTAATGTGGAGAAGTTCCACCATTGTTCCGGTCTTTAAAAAGGGTGACCCAACAAACCCAGTCAACTATCGGCCCATAGCCCTGACCTGCATCGCCTGTAAAGTTTTGGAGTGTATAATTGTGGACTGCCTTCAAAACTTTCTTCCTCTCTCCCCTAACCAGTTTGGCTTCCTAAACAATCGTGCAGCCTCTACTCAGCTGCTGAAGTGTCTTGACTTTTGTACTGACTCCCTAGCAATGAACTCCTCGGTAGACATCACCTATCTTGATTTTGCCAAGGCCTTCGACAAAGTCTCCCACGTGAAGCTACTATTCAAGCTCACAAAAATTGGTCTACAAGACAATATTTTAGCTTGGGTCTCATCATTCCTTAGAGAGAGGGTCCAAAGGGTTCGTGTTGGAAATTCCCTATCCGAGCCACTGAAAATTCTCAGTGGGGTCCCCCAGGGTAGTGTCCTTGGCCTGATGCTATTTATTTTCTTTATAGATGAGCTCGTCAACCACAAAGGGTATGCGCAAATCTATGCATATGCTGACGACAAATTGCTTCAGACGGTCAACAACGTACTAGACTGCATCAAACTCCAAGATTCCCTCAACATTGTTGCCCAGTGGTCAACGGCCTGGCAGCTACCCCTTGCGGCTGACAAGTGTGGTGTTCTACACCTTGGCCATGGAAACCCTAAATATCCCTATAGCATTGGCAACAATGTCATCACAAAATTTGACACCCAAAAAGATCTGGGTGTCACGTTTAGTGATGATTTAAAGTTCAGCAAACACTGTGCCCAAATCGCTCTCCACGCCCACATAATAGCAAACCTCATTGGTAAATGTTTCAGATGTCCTGACGTGGCCATTCTCTGGCGTGCCTTCACTGTGTATGTCCGCCCAATGCTAGAATTTGCTAGTGAAGTATGGAGTCCCTACCTGCAGGCTGACAAGACAAAAGTCGAGGCAGTACAGAGAAAATTCACGAAAAAAATCCTTGGATTTCGAAACTTAACTTACAAACAACGTCTGGTAGCACTGCACTCAGATAGTCTTGAAGTTCGAAGGATCAAAATAGATCTCCGGTGCTGCTATAAGCTCTACCATGACTTAATTTTTTCTGGACCCCCAATGCTGCGCAAAAAAGACGTGAAGAACAACCGTCTCAGGCACCACAATAAGCAATTACTCTGGGACACATCCACTAAGAACTGTCGACATTTTTTCTTTGGACCTAGAGTTGGCAGAATTTAGAACTCACTCCCTGCTGGGGTGGTCATGGCCTCCACGCTATCAGAGTTCAACACCCAATTAAGGGGAGTGAACTTAGCCGATTTTGCCACCCTAACATTCTGAAATCTCTGCTGTGTCATTATGTGATATCTCTCCTCTGTACTGAGTTTTTTTTTTTTGTAATGATTGTACCATGGGGTAGATGTAAGTGATGACCTGAAACGTTATCCCTTCTATTCCCGTTCCCATCCAGGAATAAAGCTTTTATTACATGTATTATTATTATTAAAACACTAGATGTTAATTGTTACAAGTCTAGCCAAAGAGGATTGGGGATGGAGCTGCTAGCAGACTGAGTGCAGGGATAGCATTTTGCTTTATTTAGGAAAATTTCCCTGACCACTCGCAAATTTTCCTGACATTTCCATGACTTCCATGTCCATTTTTTCATCCTGACTTCCCTGACCGACCCACCAAAAAAGTAACGTTTAACCAAGACAAATGCAACTGGGTCAAGAGTTTGGTACATTGGGGATTGTACATGTACGATCAACAGGGACGCTCTCCACGTCTCATGCTTGTCTCTCCCAGGAAAAGTCAAGATTTCGACGCTGAGATTCTCGGCTACAGACCGTTGCCAGGGGAAACAGCAACACTTGATCCTCGCGTGCAACTTTCATGGAAATAAGGCGTAAACCGACACGACCCAGAGCCCATACATCAAAGGAGTAGAAGAAACCAGCTAGGGCGCGAACTTTTCAGCAAACTTTGACTCCGGATATAGCATTTCCTACGACACCGGAGACGGTGAGAGTTAATAAGGAATTTGTCATTGTTCCCGGCTAAGTGCGGCCCGGATTAATTTCCACAAAGCAGAAATCCAATAGACCCACGATCTACTCAGTTGCTAAGAAAACAAGAACCGCGATTGAATTAGGTAGGTTCAAGCTGGAGTAACATGATTTGCGAGCTGGTACCGCAGCGAGACTTCTTTATTGGATTATTTTGATTCTGCACATTTGCTGCTGCTGCAGATCGTTTACTGCTTAAATCGTTGCTCTGGGATTTATGCGAGCAGATTACAGGGAATACATGTTCAGGGTCATTCGGCGTGAAGGTGGCAAACATTGCGCAAATAAAGAATAAAAATCCCGAAGAGAACGACTACATGTTTGCCTCGTTTGAAAATGTGGGCTAATGCACGCTCAATTTAAGCTCAAAATATGTTTAAAAATATTCGAGTGTATACTGACAGTATTTTACGAGATAACTTTAGTGTTGCCTCCACCTAGCGCGTTTATGCTTATCTTCCCCGAATAAGCTATAACCTTGATGATAACAGCCTATGCTGGCCTATAACAAATGTTAAAAATATCTCAAACAGGCCAGTTTGGTGACAGAAAACTGGGAATTTCATACGCATCCTCTTAAGAAGGTTATTTAACGCAACGTCGCATACAATTAAAACAGATTTTATATTAAGCAGTGTTCATCATAAGCTCGTTACCAAAATCCAGATGTTTCCCAAAAATTGGATAGGAAAGCCTTTGCCAAATGAATGCATGCAACTTAGCTATTAAATGCCAAGTTACGAATCTTTCAGCGATGCTAACTTGGACTTTTTTTTGTTGCAAAACAATAAGTATAGCTTCAAACACGCATTTGCAATTTGCATACATATGTTCTTTGATAAAAATGCCATACCTAAGCATTCCCATGTTAAGCATACAGTTCAATTTATAGCAACAACTTACCAGAAGCATGCAACCGTGTGCTAAACTTGCACATGACACATGTTATACTATTGTGTTTAAATGAAAAAAAGTGTTAGTTTACCAACATGCAAATTCATGCACTTGTATGAAAACATGCACGTTGTTTTAAATATTCCAAACTACTGTAACATGATAGAAATACGCTCAGCCTATCAATCACATGACTTCGTCGTGCAAATATGCAATAAACATGTGCATGCATGTCAGGAACAATTTGTAACAATTTGTAAAATCTCCACTTCCGTGGAACGCGTAGATTAGCTGCATCAAATTGAAGCACAAATATAAATTCCAAGTTTAATGTAATATTTGGAATTTGCAAATTTTCAGTAGTTGGTAGCTCAAAATTTGAAACAGTAAAAAACTTTGTACAAAACCAACGTTGTCATTCTTTCTTGTCTTTTAAAAATTCTAGACAGAATGCGATTTATATCCATCACGAAGATTTTTGTTGAAAGATATTGCTAAATGAAACATTTAACAGTTACCACATAAAAAACTATGCAACGCATTCTTGCATTTTTGGGTTTATGTCTGCAAAATAGCTGCAAAAAAGGCGCTGCATCAAAAGACGCGACTTCCTTCCCTTTCACTAAAATGTGCAAGAATAACACGCTCATCCTACCTTCCAAGTGCAGTGCTGTGAGAACAAAGAGATGTTATTGTGGAACAACTATGTAAGGCTGATGGGGAACTGCTTTTTGTTTCGATGCACACGCGTGAATCCACTTAGGTTTGGCGAATATCAAGTTGGCATTCGAAGTAAGAGCCTGAAATTTAAAAGAAATGCAACACAAATTAATTAAAATTATCATTTTCTAGCAACCCAGACTGAACAATTAGTGTGCGATATATATGCATGGTTATAGTCATTTGAAATAATTAAATAGAAAAACATATGACATGAGACGGGCCCAACTTAACATACATGTATGCACCGAATAATTAATTTATACAGTAATTTTGCAATAATATGTTGCCCACGATTATGTACACCATAACTACATATTTTCAGAGGAATGTATTAGTAACTGCAACGTCACCGAGGAATGTATTGGGAAGTGCAATGTCACCAAGAAAAGTATTTGTGTGCCATAGAATTTAAACAACATATTTTGCAAAACGTTACCATGGTGAACTCTTGTTCAACATTTGATGAGCTAGAGAATGAGGTAACCCTGGTTAACAAAGTGTTCTACTTCTATAATGTCTTGAAATCATCGTGGTCACCACTCTGGTACATTGTTGGCAAATGGCGTTGTCCTAAAAACGTTTTTTTGTTCAGCAACTCAGCGATAAACATGTTTATTGGAAAACCTAATGGTAAATTCTTTTATAGATACTCAGGATCCAGACATTAGATCAAATTAGCTTTAGTACTTCATGTTAAGCTGTCTGCAAATGCCATGTAGTTTGCGACAGCTGAAGCGCTTGTAAATTTAAACTTTGCGAGCTGTTATCCGTTTCCATCTCGATTGTGGCTAACGTCCACTGCGCAAACATAGATGCATATCGGCGCTTAATTAAGACTCGTGGAATATTTTGTAATTAGAGAAGCCAATGTGACATCATCTTATACATCGACAGGACATGCAAGACCTGACTAGATAGATCAATGTAAACAAGGGGCGATGCCACTGCCGAACCATGTCACATTGCCCATATCGATTCAGCCATCCATATCCTTGTTGGAATATACGTTGTCATCGCCGCACATCAAATGACATACATTCAATCATGGCGTGGTCAGAAATATGATTCTGTACATGGAAGATACTGTATATCTTCGGGTATGATCATATGACTGATAAACGCAACAGAAACCGCGCAAACTGGTCGAACAACTAAGGTTCTTAAAGTTTATTTATAGAAGATAAGTTATATAAAGTAAAAAGAAACCATAACAAAAGATACCTCTTTACGACTTTCTAAAATGTGTGCCAACATCTGGAATTATTCGTATACGCGCACGACAGAACTTAGTAAGAAAATCCACAGCGAAATATTTTGTATTCGAATTCTTTGAAAGTTTGATCTTTGGCCACATTCAAGATATTCACGCAAATGTATTTAAAAATACACATTCGTTTGACTGAATTCTATAAGCCCCACGCTCACATGTTTAATAGATATTGCTTAAAAATAGTATCCAAATATGTTGTATTTTAAAATCTACTGTATATCAAGGACGTTTCTGCATACAGGTACATTCTGAAACACTTACCGATGAATTACGAAACATGTTTCCTTTCACGTTTTCAGCATTCAGAATCTAATAAATTCATAATAGTTCCAGCACATTCTGAGAAGTGTTTCAAAACGCGGATATACGGAAATGCATTTCATAATGCACACATGACGCCAACGCATGCAGTTTGAAACATTTCCAAATCAATTCAATTCAACTCAGTCATGGGCGGCCCCAGGTGACTGGACCATGGGATGCTGAGATTGCGGTGTTGTAACCCCCTCGCGCACCTCCAACCGCCCCCTCCCGATCAAAATAAAAAAAACAAAACATGTGCCAAATTATGTTCATATGTCCACGTACAATCACCATGTACAATGTATAATTAGGGTCCACGGATCTACAATATATGAAAAGACTGGTGTGCAAGCTAGGTCAGGGTATGCTGCAATGTTATTTTTCATAATGGAAGCATACCCTGAGTTTTTGAGG
>JAQGBX010004129.1:0-15904 GCA_034698745.1 Megaphyllum sjaelandicum | reverse complement strand
CATTCATACTTTTTGATTTTTCGATATATGAACTTTCGATTATATGAACCACCTCTGGTCCCAATTAGTTCATATAAAAGAGGTTCTAGTGAACTTCTACTGGACTGTACATTCTATTTTACAAACTCTTTTGGGATCCTTACAGGTTCGTAAAAACGCGAGTCGACTGTATTCATCATTTGTTGTAACCGGCCGTTAGCCGCGCATCGACCGAGTTTCTTTATTGATCGCTTGGCGCATCGGCATTAATTACTCAGCATTGAGCGTGAGGTTGATTGTAGGGGGCGCTTCGCTTAATTGCGCTTCATGGCTGGTTCGTCATTATTTTTCGAATGTCACAAGTTGCTCGGCTCGTTTAATTACGGATTACTTCATCTTTTGATGAAAGCATCCAATTCCGAAAACGCGCATCCGAATTAATGAGGTCAATTGTGTCACGATGAACTTTTAATTAAAAAATTTCTCGTTTATTGATGAGGAGGAGGGAGTTTTCAAGATGCGAAGGATATTTGCGAAAAGAGCGCCTCTATATTGCGAATAAATAATAAAATGGAATTAAGGGCGAAAATGAGATTCGCCCCAAAAATCGAGGCTTAAGCGGCACAATAGAGCAAGCGTTTAGGGAAAGAATTTGGAGAATACGACCGATTTTGGCCTTTGTTTTCTTAGGAAAATGACTTTGCGTCACGTTGATTGACAATTTTTCTTAAAATCCTGTGTTTGCAAAGTGGAAATTTGAGAAATTTTAAAGCCTTACTGCAAAAGTGTTGTAAAGATTTGTTTTAAACATCTATATCCATCCCATTTGACATTGTCAATGGCCAAACCAAACCATCCAAGGAAAAATTTCATAAAAATTACAATTTTTCTTGAAATCAAGCATTTTTTTAAACAAAAAGCTGTATATAATAAAACAAATTAGGCTTTACGAGTCGTAATTTGACAGTTGTCAAGTCACGTCACATTAAACGTTAAAACAGCGTGTCGATTTTGCATACGTGATTTCACGACCGCCAAAATATACGATTAAAATTTTATACAAATAAGATAAACATGTCTAACTTCAAGTAGTCGGAGGATAATCTATATACCGGTATATGAAATAGAAAACGACGCCATGTTTTCCGTCTGTGGCTGGGTCTCTGAGGTTGTGTGGCTTCCATATGATTGGCCACTCACGGCACATCCCCCAAGAGCGTGAACCCCGTGGGGAATTCAGTTCAGAGGCCATAAATCTTTCCAATTCGCCCCGAGCCAGAAAACAGTCAAACCAATTCCCCCCCCCCCCCTTCCCTATCCAAGATGTATCCTGTTCATATAGCTCCATCTTTTGCAGACAAGGACAACTAAATCCAACTCCTGATCGCAAAAAAGCGGTTAAAAAATCAAATAACAATTTTTACCCGGGCAAGGCCGGGTTTTTCCGCTAGTAATGTATAAAGAAATTCGAACACGACCAAAAACGTTGCTGGTCGTGTTCGAATTTCTTTATACAATACAAATAAGATGAATACTATTTTCTTAAAAATAAATAATATTTCTCATGACACTTTTCATGAAAACCTTCTTTTAAAATGGTTTAAAGATGGCTAAATGTAGCTCTAATGTAGAATAATACAAAACCGTTCACTATAAAATTAAAAATTATTTGTCAACTTTTCCTAAAAAAATCGAAAAAAAAAACATGGAAAAAATGCAATCTGAATTCACGTAGTATGAAGCCCCACTTCACTCTTTATTATATGTAAAATTAGGCTAAAGCGTCCTTTTTTCATTGACTTAAGAATAAAAAATGCTTTTTAGAAAAGTGAATTTTAGAAAAAAATTGATAAAAAATAACCTTTTCATATAGGTCATGCCTTAGAAATATTGACGTCGAGGTACTTTAACTGATAATACTTGTAAGTAATGGCCTTATATAAACGTTGTTTTTGTTTCAATTTTTCCTAAAATCCAATCTTACCAAAAGCATTTGATATTCTGCTGTCGCACTCAATTTTTTTTTTCTATACAGTGTATATAATGATGATTTTAAAGCGATTTCCTGAGCGTGGGCGTAAATTCGTAAAAAATTGCGTTAATAATTGAAACATTTACGAATTCTTCATGATTTGGTAGAAATAGCTCGTCATTTTTACTTTGGTTGCGCAACGCGTACGTTTTAAGTGTCACTTACAGTTTCAGAATGGATAATGCTTAAGGGGCGACTGCCATAGAGCCAGCGCACACTTAGACAGCACTTAACAAAAACCTGCTATTAATAAATCATGGAAGTTTGAAATTACTGTTTGAAATTGAAATTTTTGACGAAATTCTAGAAAATAGTCGGATAGAAACATATTCGGCCCCTGTGGTTTCGCGTGTCGTTAATTAAGACTGATCCAAAATATTTCCAGAAGATGAGCGCGAGAAAAGTTGTATATTTCACATCAGGACACGAAATCATTTCGAAAGACAAAACAGACAACATTATACTGTATATACTGCGCAAAATAACATTTACATGTAGTTGGAAAAATCTCGCCGATGAGTATAATAAACTAAATTTAGGGTTTTCACACCAACACCCACAAAATTCTTTCCTAACTCTTAGCTCAGCTGCCTCGCTCGCCGTTAATTAACCGGAAAAAACTCCCAGACAAATTAGGTTAATTTCGATCAAACAAACGAAATTAAAATCTCCAACTTAATTATGATGCTGATTAACTCGCGATCATATTCGGACATCCCGTTCGCAAAATCTGCGCTTTTCAGGGTGCCTCTGGCGTCGCTAAAATTGCGCCATACAAACAGAGGCAACGACACTTCAAAACTTGACCAAAACAGGCAACTCGAGCTCTTCATTTTCGGACACCCCGTGCCTTTCTGCCCCGGGCGTCGTATGACGTCGTTGCCGTATCGCGTTTCCCCGAACGGCGCAGCCTTAATGGTGAATAATTAAGGGAGGAAAAACAAATTAAGCCAATTTAATCCAACATGGCCGCGCACGCGAGGTGGACCAATTAAAACGCCAATTAAAACAAAGCCCATCTCGCCTCGCCACCCCGCCTCAATGGTGTCGCCATCTGTTGCCGAATAATAAAAATATCATAATTGCCGCCATCATTTTCTCTGGCTGAACAATAAAACTTGAAAACTTTCAGACGCTGGGGCTGGGGAGGGGGGCGAAGGGCCGAAGCTGCGTGCTCCAGCCAATGGACGGCCGCGTCCACTCGGTCCGCGTCTAATTACGGCGCCCCGGCTTATGGCTGCTGTCATTTAATTAAGCTTTTCCGTCCGATCTCATTAAACCCCAAAAAGATGCTCCAGAAATGCATTCATTCGGCGAGCGTTGTTAGCAGTTTTAATTAGGAACGACGCAACGCCATTTAACGCAATCGCTCGCTTCTCTGCAATATGTTTTTTTCGCGAAAAAGCAGAGTTTCGAACGAGTATCGCCGATCGAATTGCCTTCTACCAGTATAGCTGGCGTTTTAAGAAGTTTTGTCTGCGGCGAAGATAGTTTTAGGCATAAAAAGATATCTTGAACGAATGAAACTGTGTGTAAACAACATATTCCAGGTTAAGAAATAAGAATTTTTGATGTCAGATTTTAAAATGTACCATTGGCTGATTTTAAGAGGCTCAACCAGCTTTGCATTCTCCATGGGATATTTCCGAATATAGTTTTAGACATGAAATATTTTCGATACAAATGTTTTTCTATGCAGTTAACGAGAGTAATTAGGAATTACCGATTTCACCATTTTTTTTTTTTTTTTTTTTTTTTTGATTTGCCAGGCGTCAATTTATTAGCTTTTACTCGATGTTGCTTGCATTGATCACAAGATGGCGCTTTTATAAATTCCAGTGCTTTTTTAATTTAAAATCCATGCGTGGAAGCTCATAGTTAATGTGACATTTACATTTTGCTAGTTTATTGACCATCGTTATCTTTGAGCAAAAATTTCATTGACAATGTTTATGTTATGCCTAAAACCGGTCATAGGGTACCTTCACAACGAGCTTTAAAGCCAGCTTTTAAAGGTGGCTTTAAAAGAGTGTCGCTTAGTGGTATTGCAGACGCTTACCACTAAGCGACACTGCGAAAAAAAAGCCATAAATGATTGGCTTTAAAGCTCGTTGTGAAGGTACCCTAAGGCGCTAATTGTAAGTTTTTTTTGGAACACAATGGCCCATTCCTCAATTAAGCCATAACGTTTCTTAAAAGTAATGGATTGGTTTTTTACAATTATGACCGAATTTTTTTCTAAAATTCATGAAAATCTTCAAGAAATGAAACGTTAAAAACATTTATTTTTTGTAAAAAAAACCGTTTACTAAGTGATACTATTTTTCATGAAGAATATTAATCTTTTTAGAGAAATGGTACATTTGAGTCTAATAAAAATGACTTGATTACATTTTCATTATTTTTTAGGAAAAAAATTGTAAAATTTCGTAACTTTTAAGATGCTACTTTTCCATAATAATAATATTTTCATTGATGCCAAATTGTTTTTTGGTGTTTCTCATTTTACCGATTAACTAGGGTTCGATCTCCTTGAAGCTTTAATTCCTAACATCATCAGATAGTACTCGAGTATATATATATATGTTTTTTTTAAAATTGAATGCCGTTAATCACATGTACATGCACTTACTTTAATATCTCCTCCGTTGACCGCTGAATGTAAAGGGTCATTTCCTTCTGCATCGTAGAGCTTCATCATGGAATACCGCGAGCAGCCTCTGGATTCTCCTAATGGATGAAAATAGCAGATTCAGAAGACACGAAATAAAATTTTGCATTTCATTTGAATTTTAAAATCGTTTCTCACCCCATTTTATGATGACCTCCAGTGTGCTTGCTGAAGCGCATTTGGCAGCTTCGTGGATGGGGTAATATCCATTGTTGCACACTACGCTGCAACATTTCTGCATATCGGACAGCTGCATCATGGGAAAGAAACGTATTTTTCTATACGATTTCTTAGTTTTTCAATCGAAAAAAAAAAAAAAAAAACTAAAGAAATAACTTACGATGGCCTCGGCACAATCGGCAAAGTCGTACATGGCGGCTAGGTGCAATGCTGTTCTTCCATGCTCTCCACCTTGAAGAACATTGATTTTGTCCTTGTGTTTCATCAGCACCTTATATATAAATTTAGGATGCAAGTTAGTAAACCGACTTCTATTAATTAGGGGTGATCATGTGAGGTATCTTATTAAAGCTCGCGATTCCAGGTTTGTGTAAAAGAACGCTAATTGACTAGAAACACGCAACGCCCCAAAAACCATATTTTTTTCTGTTTTGGAGAACAATTACCAGATATATTTATTTCATAAAGCATGTTTAAAAAAGGGTCAATTACCTAGCGTTCCTGTTAGCCATTGAAATACAAGTTTCGGCTGTAAACATCCGTTAAAAATGGCGGTTTGTTGTTTTTGGAGATTTGTAGTTATTGATCAAAACATTTCCAGAAACTCAAGATGACAATAAAACAACATAGTATTTAAAACGTTAGGCAGTGATCTTAACATTTTAATTAGTAACACAATTTCAAGCACCGTTTGATTTACTTTACAGTAAGTATACACCTAAATTAAACCCAAAAGCACCTTGGAAGGAGATAAAACTGGTGAGAAATTCTGTGTCCACAATTTTAGTTATTTGAATCTTGTTAATTAATAAGAAAAACCCATCACCTTATTATCTTTCTATTCTGGAAGATATAGCTTAAATTGTACCTGTAGAAGGGTACCAACAATGTTGTGAAAATTATTCACTTTCGAAACGGCATGTATAAATATAATAATTTCCATGAGAAATACGTGCAGTTAAGTAAGGAAGTCATTTAAAAATTCAGTTTATCTGGTAGTTTCTATCAAAAAATTAGAATAATCGAGGGAATTTTTTTCAAAATGTATATTTGGTATTATTCTAATGGCAATAATTTCCATTTTATTAGCTGTATTTTTGCAAATTTAAAGGTAGAAAACACAACCTCCGTTTCAATTCTCCCTGGCATAATAATTATACATGTATCCAAATTATAAACTTGAATTCTACCATTTAATTTTATAAAGCAGACAGCAGTGTTTCCAAAAAAATTTTGAACTTTAAACTGTTTGCGATCTAAGTTTTTTTTATCTGCTATACATAATAAGTTATAACCTATTCTTCTGTAAAGCAATTTTTTTTAAAAAAGTATTTATTAGTTAAAGCCCATTCGACGTGTTTTTTGTTTGGTTTTTTTTCTACGATTCTGAATTCTAGAACGGTTATAAGTAGGGGCAATTCAATTTTCAATTCAACTCTGTACGGTATGTACCCTACAGTCAGCAAATAAATGCCATATGATTGAAGGATCTTGGATATTTTTAAGAGAATGCTCCTATACGTCAGCTGCGATTGACTTTATGCATCATTGTTAAATTGAATTTGTAACAAATCTGAGATATTCTTTAATTGCATGCAAAAGGGACCAAAAGTAAGCAACTGTCTTGGTACGGAGCTTGATCAAGGATTTAGTATGGTAATGCCTACCTGTACTTCTGGAGTGATTATTTATGATGAAAATATGGGTAACGAGGTGCTAATTGGCATTGCAAGGAAGGGTTCATGTACATTTCATAGATAAAATTGCTCGTCTGTCACAATTTAACGATTGAAGCATCTCTGTCACACTCACTGAATATTGAAAATGGCCCTTAACAAATCTGGATGCTCTGCTTTGAACCATTTAAAGATCCTGATTTGCCTTCATCCTGTGATGATTCCAAATATGAGGGCAATATTCCAACATAGGGAGAATTCCTGTAACATATACTCGTATAGTACTTAATGGGAAACCATTTTCGTCAAATACATGTATAAAATTGTCATCCTCGGTTTCACATGTTCTTAGAAATTCCTTACAATTCTCAGTTAATTGAAAATGGAAACATCCTAATAACTTGAAAAGATCAAACGTGAAAAGGAAATACATCTTAATTTTGTTCGTTTTTTACACATAATAAAAATGTAATTAATTTTTAAACAGTTGAGCGAAAGAAAATGGCGTAAAGATATCCAAGCAAGTATTATTGATGTCAAGAGTTGCTGTTCACATTTCTAACACTACAAATGCAGTCTTGATTTCTGTTACAAAGTTTTGCTGCTAGCAAATATCTTGCGATCGATCAAAATTCGTCCCACGAACCACAATTTGGAGAGGATAGGACGTTCTAGAGTTTAGCACATTGCAGACACCTGCCATTGTTGATGCAATTTGCGTGCTTGTTTCTTGATGTCTTTACCAACTGTCGCAGGAAAAGAGGTCAGATTTAATTAATTTGCTGCATTTTTCCAACTGTGGTGACGCGCGGGGAGCCAAACTGCGAAAGCAATTTGCGCCTGGAAACCATAGCAGTGCCGATGTGATCAGGCACCCGCTGCTAATTAAACTGTTATTGGTGCAAATTGGAGGAGCAATGGGAAAAAATCGCACTATTTTTACCTTAACCGATTGCACCCGATTGTGCTCAACAGAGTAGTGGATCGGCGCCTGCGATTTGTGGTTCTGGATCGAAGAATTGGCTCCTCGTAGGAGCAAGAGCTCGATGGCTTCTAAGGCTTCGTGCTCAACTGCCAAATGTAGTGGAGTGTTGCCACTGCCATCTTGACAGTTCAGATCTTGAAATAAGAAAAAATAGCAAAGATTAAAATTTCCATGCTCCAAAGCAGTTTTATAAAATGGTGTTTTAGAAAACATTTTCACAAACTATTTCGTTGCTCCCAAATAGCACCCCACCCATAGATCTCTAATGCAAATTGTCACAGGAGTTACGAACTTAAGATTAGGCAATCACTCTTTTTTTCACCCTGGGGATAGGTAATTTCCCCAAATTGTTTAGAATTCCGTAGCTGTTAAGTTGATGAAATAGAAGAGGGAAACACATAGTATTCACGTAAAATGCAAATTTGCTGCAAATTCCAATCTGATGCATGAGTTTTATAAAGTTTAATGCGTTTAGGAAAATGCATTTATATATGTAGTACAACTATGACAAATTTTAATATTTGTGGTTACAGGATTATGCCGTCTCATGTAAAGTAGACTTCTGATTATCCATTTCGCATATTTGCCAGTGCAAAGGGTGGCCAAAATGCCTTTTGGGGGCCTGATGCTGTACCTTTATTTAAAAAACAATACATTTTTTCTATTAATTTCACTTGTATAATCCAAATTTTCATTGGATATAATTAAGTGATATTGGATTTAAAATTCCATTCGAAATCATTAGTTAAATCAAATTTATTCACAAATATGAAAAGAAATGGAAAGAATATTAAAACAACACTTGCCAGTTGCCAACAACCTAAATTGGAAAACATGCTGTGTATTCAGTTAAGACAAGTTTCGGTAAATTACTATCAACAACATGCAGAGAGTTAATTTGTTCCAAATGCGCCCAACTCTTGCCAGTAAGAAATTATGTCTACGGGTATGTTTGGCCTTGACACAGAGGATTGGTTGATTCCTAGGTGTTGTGCGATGGCACGTTGGCTCATGCCTACACCTGACAACGACACAATTCTCACGGAATTCTCGTCCAATGCATGATGGTCACCATCCATTTTTTCGAATTAAACAACAACTAAGGGCTTACACTAATCACTAAAACACATTCAAACGTTCTACAGGGAGAAAAAACTGCAAAACTCTCACAGATAGCAAATTTGGAAATGGTGCAGTGATCAGTGCTATGACATTTTTTTGACATTCTGATCTTTGAACTCAATGTTTGACCTTCATAAATGCCTCAGAAATGACTATTAATTAAGAATATAACCAATATTAAATTATAACATGTGTTGATATAATGTTATTTACAAAAAAAATAGGTGATGCGCTTAATTTGCACATCAGTTTAAATCACCATGCTATGATTATAAATCATCATGCAAGAAAATGTTTGCCATATCAAATAAACTAACATTGCATTTGCCTATAAGTTGCCATACATGTTTTTTTGCCATTCCCTATTTTGAGGTGTAACATTAAACTGCATTGATTGCCATTAATTACATGTATAAACCATACCACACAGTATTTGCTTAGCTTTATCTTAGTGTATCTTTGTTCAAATCTCAATCTATGTTATTAATAACTAAAATTATAAGAATTACCTTTCAACAGCAGAGAGCAATGACTGCACTTGAATTGTCATGGCCTTCAACACCTCTTCTAAAGTTTCCACAGCTGTTGCTTGTGAAAGAAGATCCTGGTAGTGTTCACATACTTGTTTATGCAACTGCTTATTTATAAGCATGATCCCTTTGGCAATGTTTGATAGCTGTTTAGTGATTCCCATATCTTGGTGAATGGCCTGGTTAGTGAATGCTTTCACATCAAAACTTTCATTTAGAAACTGATGATATGTTACTGAAAATACAAGAGAGGTGTAGCACTTGTTAAAAAAGATCTTTATTCACAACTAAAAAACCGAGTAGCAAGCTGACCATGCAATTGCAAAAATACATGATTTTTGTCATATTTAAATAATGACAAGATTCCATAAAAAAAGGACATTTTTATGCCATTGTGAGGAAAACCTGACCACTCAAACCAGGTCCTTAAACCTCCTTTGGTTTGGGGACCAGGATTTTCTTCGACTCCTGTCCTGATCAGCTGTGTTGCAACCTGTTTTGTGGTAGAAAGGCACAAGTTTGGGGACCAGGATTTTCTTCGACTCCTGTCCTGATCAGCTGTGTTGCAACTTGTTTTGTGGTAGAAAGTCACAAGTGAGGCATATGTCGTTATATTGAAATTTAGCTTGCTGTGATGATGCATTTCTGTCAGCAAAACTCAAAGATCCAAGCAGCTCATGGAGTCTCGATCGTACCCACCCTTTTACCCGATCATCAATCTCCCGCTCACATGATATGGCAAAAGGATCACTAGAATTTTTTATTTCCTCCACCCCTTCTGCACAACATCTGGGATCAAAAAGAATAGCTATTTCAAGCCATGGTATGATAGAATGCAACAGTTCTCTCCCAATCGCTTCTTCAATCGCTATAAGGTGTATTGGAAAAATTAACTACACATTAAGAATACTTTCCAAACAAACCTAACCCACTGCAAGAATCTATCCAACCTATTAACTCTTGCCTAAATAACATTCAAGAAACTTTTGGTGTTAAGATTCAAAGTCTCCATGAAACCTTAACTCAACGACAACACAAAAATAAGCAAAGATTTCAAAAACAAGAAAATCAAATCCTAAATCTTGCACCCAGGATTAACCAACCATACAGCTTCTTATAATCTAAGAGCAAGAAAATTATAGCAGAAGGGAATCTTATGTCATATTCAACTTACCACCCCCTCTCATACAAAATAACTATGAGACTCATGTCAGACAATCATTACATCTGCAGGTCTAGAAAACCCAAACAATATAATACTTGAAGCAACACTCGCTTGGTAAACCAACCAAAAACCGGCCATGCCCACCTGTAATAGTAAATTTCAGTCACAGACCAGTTGCCTCTCGGTTTTTCTTTAGTTTTATCAAAACATACACAATATTAGAAAAATTAAAGGCTTTTCAAAGATTGGGTTGGAGGAAATCTTTGTGATAAAAGCTGGATAGCAAGTGAAACTCAGACAGCACATTTGAATATAACAACCAAAAGTATAAAATTGATTGAGGTTCAGATCGCATAATCCCCCCTATTCTGTGACAAAGCAGGAAAGGAATGCCCCAAATCTTTCCTTCAAGACATAACAGGCAACTGTCTTCAGACCCAAACCTCCCAAATCAAGGAACTACCAAACCTTCTAGTACACCCCCACAAAAGCCTCATTTATTAATCACCTCAAAACATCAGAAATTCAAATACAAACTCAAAAAACTAAAGGAAAAAACAAAAATGAAAACCTTTCCTCAATAAAACTACTGGCTTGGAATGTTCGAGGCTTAAACTCAATCCTAAGTGATACAAATGCAATCGACACCATTTTCAAACATGACATCATATGTCTTCTGGAGACTTTAACAATGGTCCCTACAAACTTTCTTTCAAACAGATTCAAGTTTATACACACAGTTCAACCAAAAACAAGAAAAAGGGCAGACCCATGTGATAGTCCGGAGAATTAAGCTAAATTAAGAATTATTAGAAAATGGCATGAGCCAACACCCAAACGCAACGAAGCGAAAAAGGCAAACGTCATATTGCACGTTATGCGCAACGACGCCCAGCCACAACAAACGAAGAGGCGAGCGACGGGAGAAAACATAACATGGAGAAAACAAAACATAGCTTAATGTGTCGCTCGTCATTTAACAAAAACAAAAGTGGTGCGTCCATCGAAGGGACAAGCGTGTTGTTGACATTGTCAACAGCGTGAGCAAACGCTCAGAAGCGGACGACAGAGGAGTTATTAAAAATGAACATGGAACAAAACGGCGTCAAGATAACACGCAACAAATCAGAATAAAAGCAGACGATCATAAATTTGATAAACAAAAAACGACGAATGGCGTCACACATCGTTGGGCGCGATCTTTATAGTGCTCAGGGTGTCGCACAAGACATTTTCTGTCTCCGCATAAACATAGGCACGAATGGACGACATTCTAAAATTCATGGTTTCAAGGGAGTGTTGAGTCACGTGAAACTGTGTTACTAGTTGGAACGGACCAATCACACTAGAGGAAAAACCATGACTAAGCCAAAATATTGAAGGAGCCTCATGAGAGACTAGTACGCCCGCACACGGATGACTAAGACTAAAAGCGCAGGTGACAGATTGGACTGCTAGTGCCCTCTACTGTGTGGGAGGACTAGCCAGTCACCCCCTGGGAGGAAGACCCATGAAACAAAGGAATCTCCGGAACCGGGACATGTTAGGAGACCAAACAAACCGGAAAAGACATATCAGGCCCCAAAGAACCTGCAGGACATTATTTGGAAAGCAACAAGGTTGGGCTTTATCGTGAGAAGACTTGAAAGTTAGGGGGTCCCCACCCACTCAAACTCATGAATCATGGCTGCAGGAGGCAAGCCTAAAGCAAAACGATGTGTGCCAACTAGCCTCTCCACAGAAGTCTGGAAATGCAGACAATGAGGTGCAGAGCAAATCGTATAAAAGAACCAATTTCAGAGCAAAATCAGATGTTGAGAGTAAGGATAAGAAGAAGGTAGACTCCATGCAGGATCACCTAGTGAAACTTACTGTTCAACATAGAAACTCCTGTGGTAAAAACTACATTTTCGACATGACTTAAAATTGTTTTGGTGTTAGTTAGGATTGACATGTATTATGTAGTGTTAGACATTTAGAGTTACAATTATTCTGTTGAGGCCCTTTAGTGTGCATGCAATATTCAGATATCACATTATTACTCGTATCAATGTAATTATATTTAACCTTGCAACATTAAAAAGAACATTGTTGCTCACCAATTTTACGACTATGTCGCTTCGTTACGTACCTTTTCAAAATAACTAGGGATTTACAGAAAAGTAATCCAATACATCTCTGAGGAACTTTACGCTACCATAGCTTCTTAAAATCCCGACATTTGTGCCGCCTTTACGTAAGTAATCCCTAAATACATACGGGTTGGTAACAAACTTGGTGGCAGCGGTGGGATTGATTAAAAATAAAGGGATTAATGAGGATTAACTGGGATTAATTCGGATTTCGATTCAAAATTGTTGCATACGGCATAGAAATTCATGGATCATGCATGGAGTACCAATTATTATTATTATCCCTGTGGATATTGGAGTAGAGCTGATGTATATGCTGTAACAAGATAGTAAGAGCTGCATATCCAGGCGAACGGTCCTCACTGAATATTTATCTACAGGAACAGAAGTAGGATTTCATGCAGACCCCAATATTGATAGCTGTAGTAGTGACAGACACCATTCTGATTTCAATGTCCATAATAGCAGCACTTATTCGTGAATCCCGTAGACCATATGTTGAGGCAGTTGATGCTTTAAGTAGGGCTATTGATAAATACCAAAAAGAATTACAGCAAAGGCCTAAATAAGTACCTAAATATCCCTCAACCAGTTGCAAGCTTATAATTTGAAATTAGCCACCAGTATACTAGTTTATGGAGGAAATGTTTAAGTAATTTAATAGAGTTTATGCAAAAAGTACAAGAAATAGGGAGACAGGTTGGATGGGCTAGTGAGCAATTAATTGAGGCGGCAATTTTACGAACAACACGACCAGCAACCCAGATCTTCTTGACCATTTGCTCGATAACGGAAAATTTTGATGAGTTCGAATCTGCTCTTTATGTTTATTATTTTGGAGAACACGAAGTAAGCGCTGATATCCACCCTGATCAATTTTGGAGCCCACAAGATTGCGAGGCTGTTAACGGATTGCCAATCCTTACTGATGAGAACCTTTCTACCCTTCCAGCGTTTTACCTAGAATTAAACAAGGCTAGTTTTAAGAATAGGTAATGTATTCACAAGTACATAAGCGCAGCAGTACAGAGAGTGCAGGGCGAATCAGTAGCAAACTTCATAAAAGCTTGTTATTTTGCTGAGAGCCAGACCGACTGAGTACCAAATTTACCAACGTTACCCAGAGCTTTTTGACCTTTTTGAAGTATATTACTGACACTTGTTAGATGACCAATAACTATCGTTGGTCACGGTCTATTCAATAGCTAATCTAAGAGTAATTAGCAAAAGATCATTCGATCTTTGATCTAGGTATATACCTTCTAACCAGACAATAGACGTCAAAATGGCAAAAGAAAAGCAAGGAAAAGTTAAAAATTGAAAAGTTAAAAATTGCTAAAATTGAAAATATAGCTGAGCTAGGATATTGGGACGATGTAACTTAAATAAGAGCTGACAAAAGTAAAATGATAAGGAATGCTGGAACCTTTGCATTGAGTAACGAGATGAAATTAATAGACAATTATGATGATTTTAAGAAAGAATGCCTTAAAAGATATTTGTTTGTTCACCCAACAGCTTGATTAAACGCACTAACATCAACTTTTTCAAAAAAAGGATGAACATTCCCGAGATTATGCGAATCGTTTAGAAAAACTTTTACCAAATATTATGATGAAGTAAACAAAACCCCAGCAGAAAAGGCAGCTACTAAGAAAATGTGTCAAGACCAATTGTTAGCTCAGTATTAAGAATTAAGTAACCCAATAGAACGATTAGTATTAACTTCCGATACAACGACTTAAAGAAGCCGTTGAGACAGCAACTCGTGAACTAGCAAACGAAACATTACAGACGAACATAGCCAAGCAGTTACAAATGGTAGGGGCGACCAAGACTATTGCCCAAGAAGAGAACAAGATAATAATGCAAAGATTAGCTCAGGTAGAAGCATTTCAAAATGCTCAGCAACAAGGTGAAGGCCCTGGATTCAGTTCGGCCCCATACGGATAGCCAATACAGAAAATTTATAGAAAGGGATGGAAAAATACATATAGCATGCCACCTGTAGGGTGCATGGACTTGAGAGCACATTAGTTCAATAGAACAGTATGCCATCTATGTGACAAACTGGGACATCTTGACCCCGAATGACCAAAAATAGGGAACTGAGTAAGTCACCTCAGAGAGGGAGACCAATAGACAGGCACCGCAAATGCTTTAACTGTGGCATTACGGGACACTTTGCTAGGGATTACAGGAGAGCATTGAAGTGCACTTATTGCCAGAAAAATAATCACACAGAGGAAATGTGGTATAGCAAAAAGGCTTAAAACCAAGGTCAGTCACCGTCAAAAAACGGCAAGGAAGGGGACAGAAAACGTTTCCCCTTACCCACACCAAAATCAGAGCAGTAGGTAAAGCAAAGCAGTATCGTCCTTCACGAGATATGACAATCATAGTTAAAATTAAAAGCAAAATGTATGTATTTTTAGTTGACACAGGTAGTCAAGCTACCCTCCTATGTGGAAGAACTGTCTGAGATAATAGTGATGGTCAAATACGCAAATCTAGTATTACTTACAGAGGAGTAAACGGAGATCAGTTACAGCCTCTAGGTGAAGCTGACATAGAATTACACATAGGAACAATGATTTTTACACATAATTGCGTTCTTTTAGAAATATGTGGCTTGACAACGAAATTGATGGAAATTTTGGTTTAGATTTTTTGGAAAAACATGGAGCTATAATTGAAGCAGGCAAGTCTATAAGGTTTAGGAATAGGCTCAAAGAACGGATTAAGATGGGTTATGTTAAAGTATATTTGCCACCCTCAAAAACAGTGACATAGTGACATAGGACATTTCGAAAAAAATAAACTGCTGTGCAAATTTAGCGCATCACCTACTTTTTTGCAGATAAATTTGTAAAAGTTTAGTGCATTACCTAATGTTTTACAAATAACACCATTAGGGTACTGCATAATGAATTTGCATCATATTCAAAGTAAAAAACATTGAGGAAGACATTATTTATTGTGTATAAACTCCAAAACAATAATACCCTCCACAAATGGCAATGCATGACATGTAACTTAATTGAAAAAATCAATTGCAAATTGCTAATTATTGTTTAACAATAACGAGTAACACCTCCTTTTGCTCTTATGCTCTCATTTAACCTATTGGGCATTAAAGAAATCACATTGTCTAGTGTCTGTTGAGGAAAGTTTTCCCATTCTGCAAGTGTTGCCTGTTCAAGCTCTACACCAAAACAATAATACCCTTCACAAATAGCAATGCATGACATGTAACTTAATTAATGAAAATCAATTGCAAATTGCTAATTATTGTTTAACAATAACGAAACACCTCTTGCCATTATGATCTCATTTAACCCATTAGGCATTGAAAAAATCACATTGTCTAGTGTCTGTTGAGGAATGTTTTCCCATTCTTCAAGTGTTGCCTGTTCAAGCTCCATTAATGTG
>JAQGBX010004128.1:0-15907 GCA_034698745.1 Megaphyllum sjaelandicum | reverse complement strand
ATGTTGTCCAACGCAAAGTGGACACTGGTCTTCGACATACCAACAGAGCAATTTCGTTGCCATGCGAATGGAATCCGACAGGCCAGTCAGCACTTTGAGCAGGCCATAACTAACATAGCCCAAACGAGGGTCTGTAAGAAGGCTATACACGGGGATGAATGCTTGCTTGATGACTTAAGGGAGGAAAATAATAAATTAAAGGTGGCAATTAGCATGTTGGAGCATGAGATATATTCCTATCACTGGATGACACCATTAACTCCCGAGAGAGAGAAAAGAGGGGTAGACGACGGCGTAGGTGTAGCACGAAAATTTCTGTTTGGGGTGGCTGACTCGGCCGACATTAGAGAGATAAACGAATGCATTGGGAATGTGCAACGGGTGTTAGCGCAGGTGCATGCTAGTTACATCAACCATACCATTGAGGCTGTTAGCGAGCCGAGCAACAGTTCCGAGAGGAGAACGAACTTTAAAGGGTAGCACAGAGAAAGAGGGAAGCTGACTTGCAGTGGCTTAGAAATAAGAAGCCAAGGAATTTACCTAAAAATTGGAAACCTAGAGAGTGTTAAGTTCACCTTGACATGTCAAGCGGACCTCATGTTTTAACGTGGTCATCCTTCAAGGGTTCCTTGCTGAGTGTAATCCCCATTTTGGATCAAAGTCAAGAGGGAAGCATACAAATAGACAAGTTTTTCCAAATCCTGGACCAGATTAAGTGGCGTTTTGGCTGGGTTGATGAACGGCTAAAGCAAGCCGCTATCTTACGTTCCACCGGTCATTCGAGACGTTGGCTTAGGGAATTAGCCGCCAGAACCTCTACTTTTTCTTAATTTAGAGCTGAGGCCATACAAGGTAGTTGTTCTGATTAATGAAAAGGACATCGTACCGATTGAGGTCAAGATACGTCCCAGGTTCAGAAAGCCAAGGGTCGGGAGATTTGGACAGTGGTGACAGTGAGTAGGTGACAGGTTTGGACAGTGAGTACGTGACAGGTTTGGACAGTGAGTACGTGACAGGTATGGACAGCGAATACATATCTGGTTCCGATACAGAATTAGACAACAGTAGTCGAAAGGGGGGCCTTCCTAGACAAGGAGCGAGACAAATTAGCAGATACGTTAGACGAGATCCACAAACTAGTACTTGAAAATCAATTGAAAATGGCGACCGGAAGAGCGATAGTCGCGAAGCCGACCATTAAGTACCATGGGTTGATGACATCAATCCCCATGTACAATGGAGATCAGGATTTGGACACGGATCAATTCTTCGACCAATTAGAAAATACACCCGGGCTTGGAAAATGGAGATGAACAAAAAGTGAAAAATGAGCATCCGAAGGATTTTGCCAACCGTTTGCAGATAACAGTAGATAAGTGTTATGATGAGGTGCTAAAGAACAATATTGCTAAGCAAGACATCAAAGCTGTCTATGAGAACCAATTGTTAGGCCAATACATAACAGGATTAAGGGAACCTTAATGGCCAATGGTTAAAAGGGCCAATGGCCAATGGCCAAAAGGGCCAATGGTTGCATGCACGTCTCCTAAGAACATACAAGAAGCTATAGATATAGTCACAGTGCTATTTAGAAGCTAAGTTGGATTTACTGATTGAAAGAATAGTAGGTATGGAGACCACACAAGCAGAGAGAGACAAAGTTATTGCAGCCATACAGAGTAATGTAGTGCAACAAGGGAACATAAATGGCGGGGTAGGCAGTGCTACTCCAGTTAGAAATCCTCCAATGGGGAATACCCAGGGGAATCCAAACCCAGGGAATAGGTTCAGCAATAATGCTTGTCAGATTTGCAGCAGCCCAGGCCATAAGGCAATTAATTGCCCCCGGAGGGACAGAAATACTAGTAATTGGGTAAGAAGACGCACTCCCCCACCCCAGAGAATTGATAGATGGTGCTACACTTGTGGTCAGGTTGGCCACTTTGCACGTAAATGTCAGGTTCCCAAATGCAGTCATTGCCAGAAGGTAGGGCATGATGTTAGAAACTGTTGGGCAAGACAATTGAATGGCAATATTGGGTAGCAATCAAAAAACGGACGAATGGGGGGCAATGGCGCACCCCCAGCATGCAGACAATAAGACAAATTACTGGATGGACAAACTGCTGTTTTACTGAAGGGGATGTTACCATTACCGGCAAAATTAATGGAAAAAGTATGCATTTTTAGGTGACACAGGAAGTCAAGTGACACTTATGTGGACAGGAATTAGGGTACAGTTTAACGAACGTCCTAGGGAACTTTCTTGAGCATGTATTGAGTCCTGACAGGATAAGCCCTAATTAGCAGGAAGGGGAAAAGAATAGGAGGCTCACGCCCTTCTAGCCCTAATGTATTCATTATATTCAAATCTTATCCCATTTAGCATATCCAGTGAAAGGGAAGACAGAATACTAATTCTACAATATATTAGCATAAATTAAGACACTTAATTGGTATATAAGGGGAGAAACTTTGCCATAGAAAGTCAGTAGTTGTTAAGACTCCAAACTGGAGTCAAGTCTTAAAAGTGCGGGTTCTTCTCGGCAGGATTACTGATAGGATGGTGGAGGTAATTATAAAGTTTTTAATTTAATTATGTTACGAGATTAGTTAATTATGATAGTAGGATGTCCCATTGATCAGTTCTTATGATATGATATGCGATATGTTCAGCATGGTGGGGGACTTAAGCATACTTCCATGTGTATCCCATTTGATTGGCATGGTTAGAAATTGTTAATTAGCAACGTGATCTGCATATTTAGTCTCGTTAGTTTAGCCAGGATCCCACATAGTGCGCCCATGACTTTTGTTTGGTTTGCATTTTGATCTGTTTTGACTGTTTTACCGGTGTATCATTATAAGGATCCCAATAAATACCCCAGTACTTGTAAAACCTTGATTGGAGTCTTTATTAAGGCGGGCTACAGGGTAACACTGAAGTGCAGCCCGAAACACCTCCGTGGGGAGACAAACAACTCGCTACCAAAGGCACTTCTGACATATTATCCCGGATGTGTTACCCGCTCTCATATGGTGGTGTGGGAGGGGTAACAGCAGTATCCTTTCTCGAACAGGGTAATTTCATGTTGTCCAATGCAAAATGAACAATAGTCTTCGATATACCAGCAGATCAATTTTACTGTCATGCTAGCAACATCATGCAGGCTAGCAGAGATTTAGAATATACAGTAGCCATGATGTCCCAAACAATACACTGCCAATGGACTTCACAAAATCGGACTTTAAGAGAAGAGAATATAAAATAGCGGATCCTATCACTGGACTAAAAGGGGTTATTAGAAAGAAAAAAGCACCATTTCAGTTCATCGGCGAGGGTTTAAAATTTCTATTTGGGGTAGTTGACTCATATGACATTAAAAAAATAAAATCTCATATTAGAGAATATATGGATTGCGAATGAGGTGTTACTAACACACAGTATGCATGCTTTAGAGGATGCATTTGATGGATTGTGGCATGAATGGGTTAATTTTTGGGAAGCAATCCATGACTTAGGGTAAGAGAAACTAAATCCATACTTACTTGGACTAGAAAAATTCACCAATGTTTCGGCAACATTGAGGGATCACCTCCCCGGTGAAATTAAACTATTTAAACCAATTACGCATGATAAAATTCACAATGCTTATAGCCAAGTAAAGGCCATACTCACTTTCAGTGATGGTGGTTTGCGAGTGTCTAGAAATTCCTTTGAAGACCCCTCACAATTATTTTATTTTATATCGCATCCTTCCCATGCCACAGAAACTTCTAAATTCCAGCATTGCAATGATTTTCGAACTAATATGTCGCAATCAAATCAGGAAAACGAGCACGCATGTTGATGTCCACGACGGACTTACTCAGTTGTACCGAGGGGACACTAAGGTTTTGTGACCTCCCAACATATTCAGACAAGCCCTGTGTTACCTGCCCCTCTCTTAACAGAAGGGGACCTGAGACAACATATGGGATCTGGATAGAGTGCTGCAGTAGCATTCTAGTTCTCCTGTGGAGGAGTTTTGGGTTGCACTAACTTAAATAGGTTCGCTAATATGTTCATTAACAGGTTCATTAATTACCCCTTGCCATATAACCCCATTAGGCAAGTCAGATTTGCTTTTTACAGATGAATTTATTTAGTTAACATATATATGTTGTGTTAAAATACACTATGCAAGAGGGAACATGACATCTTGACGCCTATGACATCATCCTTTGACAATTGGATTATGGAGATTAGGTAATAGTTGTTTATCATGTCCACCCGACCTTTCCCCCTGATTATTATCTGCCATTTACTAACTAGGTCAGGGCTCATTTGCTTAACGAACAATTGTTTTAATTCATGTAGATGTATGATTCGGGAGCCCTCCTCCCAGTCTCCTGCTGGCCTTTACATTGTTCCTTTTTTTGGGGATGGATCGGTCACAAATCTCTGACGTCGAGTCACCTTGGCATGCGGCCCAGTATTTTTCCATCTTTTATTTCACTGGTCATGTGACAATCTTCCTATAAAAGTGACCACAGAGTTTTTTGGCTTCTGACTAAAGATGAATGCTCCTGTCTCCACGTTCGTGGTCTGCAACGTCCCCCCTGGGGTTCAGTCCAGACTACTGATAGGTTTAATGCAATATGGGTTATGCAGATAACCTTCCCCTACACCACTTATTTTCAAGGTAGATCACCCAGTATATGTCTAGACCCACCAGGTTTAGCTGTATTAGATAAAATTGACCTCCAGGCAAATTTAAATTTTGATTAATTAATTGGGATCAAGGTGCATGTAACTAAGAAACTAAATACATCACACCTGATCTTAGAGATCCAACACCTACTGGTGGAGGAATACTATAAGGAATTTGCGCCACGAAGTAATCCCGAAACCAGGGAGTCCTGGACATTAGTGGTAATTATTGCAGTTACCTGCTTCTTGACTAGTAGAGTTTTGGCATATTGTTACATTGTTACATTAGGTCAAGTTACTCGACATCCAATAAGAGGCAAATTCTCCCAGAACACTGTTTCAGAGTTGAACCATGACAGACCAGCCACCCAGATGGAGTTGGTTGGTTTGTGGATTTTTAACATTGGCCTATTTCTGCACACGAGGGTAAACACCAATGCCAGGGGATGTGACAGCGTCACCTACCTGGGAATTTTGCCTACGAGAAGGGATTTCCACCCCCACAAGAAAGATCTTTAAAGTGCAGAGATCAAACAGGATATACAGAGACCTCGGTTTAAACTCTCACCTGAAAGAGCCGCCACTTAGAATTTTGGATATCCTCAAAATTCTCACCAACCTCGATCGGGGAGCGAACCCCGCTAGTTAGGATTGAGAGGCAAGCGCGCAACCCACTCGACCATCGGCGCCGGCCCCAGATGGAGTTACAGTAACTGGGAGCACCCCAACAGCCAGGAATGGCACGACATTTAGAGACAGTCCTGTTTGCAGTGGTCAACATCATACCAAGGCAGGACAACCGTGAAACTGTAGAAGTCATCATGTATGCCGATATCCAACCGGTACCAAAACCACGGAGAGCAGTTGCTCAGGAGCCAATATACCTGGAGATGGCAGAGACACTCTGGACAGCAGATGGATGAAACAGCCATACATGTGGAATCACCAGACTTCGGGAACACTATCTACTAAAAATGCTTACCATTATTTGTCTGCATACTATATTTGTTTTGTAACTAACCTTTGTTATTTAGCCCAATTTGTTGTTTGCTCTATTAGGATAGGATGTTTAGAGTAAAGTATCAATAATCATAAATTTATTTTACATGTTTTATTGTTTTAGGTTATATCGTATTTTATGTGTAGTGCATGACCATTTTTTAGCATTATGTCTTGCATGTGTACATTGTTAGGCATAATTAGTTAAGGGCAAGTTTTCATTAAGATAGTATTGCCTATCCATTTTAGTAGAAGCATATTGAAGGCTAGCTGGCCATGTTATTTTGCTAGGCAGAAGCAGAACTTAGCTGGAAAGCTCATGCTTTGTTTTTAAGGGGGAGCAACGTAATAATCGTAATGTGCTTACCTGTTCGTGTGGGGTGTCCTCAGGGTAATTAATCTTTATTCCAAAGGGGGAATCCGGGGTCGGTCGTGGTCATCAGGAAGGGAGGGCATTCCAGCAAGGAAACAGCTAAATCATGGATCACCAAATCTATACCCCTTCATGGGGTGAATGCAAGTAGGCCCGGAGCAGCAAAGCTCCCCAGAAGAAGCCAGCAACCCCAGGGGGACAAGGGGTTGTCCCCCTCACTCCATTGGTCCTCCATAAAATGCTTAAGAAGTGGCAAGTGGATCCTCCTCAGCTCTCCTACCAGGGCCACTCCCAAATAGTAATGGTGAAGGATGATGAACTCTGGGCCATTAGAAATGACAGCAAACTGGGACTCCTCTCCAGAGGGAACATCCAAAGAAGACTGACGTGACTGAGTGGCAGAAGCAAGTGACATGTTTGACAATTAGTTGATGAAATATAAAATGTAAAAAGAAATATATTATATGTATATATATATATGTAATAATGATAAAAGCCCTTACCTTTAATGTAGGGTGTCCCCTCAGGGGTAGTTATGGGTTTTTTCAAAGAGGAATCCGGGGACAGTGGTTGGTCAGCAGGAGGATGATGTGTCCGTTTGGAGAGGGGAAAGCTTAACTGCTCTCCCCAACTCCCCAAACCCATACCCCTAAATGGGGTGGATAACCAAAATGCGATCAACACCGTGGGTGGCCAAAAAAGCTTGCAATCCTGGGGGGACAAGGAAAGGTTCCCCTTGTTCCACTGATCTTCGAACACTCTTGACCATTTGATTAGTTTCATGGGGTGAAAGTCCATAGTGCAGTGACAATTGTATTTTGTCAAATGTTTCCTAATGCTATAACTAAACTTAAAAAAATTTCCATTTCATACATGCAATTTTTCCAGCCCTGCCTCTAGGGCAGTTGGCCTTAAACCATCCTTGCTAGCTTCTGAGCTTTTGATTACTCCTTCAGTAATACAATTATACCACAGAAATATTAGTTTACGAATCTTAACTACAATTTCACTATTTACTAGTTTTTTCCCTCAAAATCAACAGAATGGGTGGAAATATGAAAAATCAGATATAAGGAACACATAGCAACCATAGGGTGTGGAATGCAGTGGTACCCAAATCATTTGGCAAAAGGCCCATTTTGAGGGCCTTTAGGTCCTAACTTTAAAATGGTGATAGATACAGTGCAAAGTCAATTTGAAAGTTGTAGGGCTTCAAACAAGTCGTTTAATGGTTCCATTTGCAACATTTAATTTTCTATTGCCACAAAGAAATGACTTCTGGGCTTCTTGTATGTTTGCGCCCATGTCTAACACCGTTACATGGCAAGAAAATTCTAGGACCTGGTTGCTTTTAAGAATTTAGCTTTCCTGCAATGTACCAGTGTTGTGCATGGGTGTAAACATAAAAGAAGCCCAGAAGTTATTTCTTGTGCTGCGATCAATAATTAAATGTTGCAAAAAGAGCCATTAAACTAATTTTTCGATGCCTAAACTTTTTAAATGATTTTTTTCTTTGAAGTAATGGTTTGCATTGCACCAGTGGGTTGCAGTGCAGCTAACAATTGTGTGTTTGCCCCGATTTTCAAAACATTGTAACAACAAATAATTACCAATAAAAATTAAACCAGTTGAATACATATGTGCAAACTATGCTCTTCGTTTTCCTAATTTGACATTTTGTTCTAGGTTTTGCTGTTCGAAAATTATACTTTCAATTTTGTTGAAAAAATAGTGTTAGGTAAAAGTTAATACTATCAATGGATAGAGCACCCATGACCACCTATCTAATGACACAAACAGAATTTTCACATCTCTAACGGTTAAGAAAAAAATTGAGTGGTCACTAAATTATGGTTCACACTGTATATGTTATCATATTATCCTAATGTTAAAATTCATATTATATGAACAGGACAGTGTTGCAGTTTCAGGGTAGGTGTAAACATTATGTACTACTTCTAATGGGTGTGCATTGCTAAAGGTTTTTAACACTTATTTACTACTTAAGGTAGGCATCATTAAATTGCAAGGAGCTTATCATAGATGGGATCAATATTGTCATTGACTTATTCAAAGAGAGATGAATATGCACTGCCTGATAATTGCAGTATGCAATTTAGAGCTTATTAGAAATGTTTTCAAAGCTAATAAGAAATAATAGAAATTGCACTATGCTAAAAATTGAAAATTGTAAATAATAAAGCATACAAGCATTTTGTGTAATACTAGCTGAACAATGCAGTCATTGAATGAGTCACTTTTCCAAGAATTACAGGGCTAGTGCAATGGTTTACTGATAATATTGGTGTGGTAAATAGATGTAACATAAGTTGTGATTAAAGCCTGGTAGGTTTTTCCATCCACAAATTCCAGATAAGTTCATCCACAGATGGCAATGCATAAATGATTTTTAATGTTCAACTAAGTCTTACTCAGTGATTACTGGTGGTATTGGTATTCACTGGTATAGGGCAGAAGAAGCCTCTGGTGTTAAGTGCTTTCCAGATGCAGCGCATCTCATCAAATTCCAGCTCCTGGCTTGTTAATCTACCATCAGCAAAGTGGCAAGCAGCTTGGGCTGGTGTCACGTGAGGTCGGAGGGCAATGTTTGGATGGTCAATCAGCTTCAAGCCAGCCTTGTGTCGACAGAAGCCTGTGATGTACACATCCTCAATAAAAAAGTACGGTGTGCGCATGGCTGCAGCATACAGTTTTTGCGCTGCACCTCTGGACATCAGGTAAAAAAAGCCACTGCAGTAGTCAGGGAAGTATTTGCCAGGAAGCTCATGCTGCCCTACCTGATACTTAATCAAAGGATTACCATGGCGAATGATTTGTCGCGATCTGTTCTTGTGGCATAACAACGAGTCCTAAAATGTAAGAATGTAAAAATTTTAACCAACTTTCTGACTTGTTAAGAGGAAATGATTAAACAACAATGATATTTTTAAAGTTCACATAGCATAATAAAATAAAATTACTACAAAAATTTTCCAGCCAAAGTATAGTTTGTGCATGTAGTTATTGCAATGTTATTAATTACAAATGTTTGAGAACTGGGGTGATGGGCACGATTTCAAAGTATAGCTAGTAAAGTTGTCAAATAATGAAGTTAGTGTTATTTGGCTGAGAAAACAGGTAAGATTGTTTAAAATTATTACACATCCATGATGAATTATTACCAATTAATCTGCTGCTGTAATGTATTATTAAGGGTACTAAGGGAGGCATTCAACTGCCCTTGATTTGGGCACAATTCAGCGATTATGCCAAATATGCAATTGTTATTTTGAAGAGCCAAGCAACGTGACCAAATTTTCCATATTTATTGTTATAACGAATTGCAAAGGTTCATTCCGATTCTGCAAATCGAAAAATTAAACAACGGAGCAAACATTGACCTTGGTGTCAATCTGCCATCTTTAAGGCCGAACCAGTTGTCACAGCCATCAAAGTCCAAATCACAGCTTACTGATAAACAAAATCCAAAAACTACGATCTAATCACGAAATATTACAAAATCTTCGAAAAATTGTAGTTTATCAAAACCTTGTCATTTTATAATAATTGTTTGTGAGAAATTCAAGACTCATGAATCAAATTGCATACATTCCAACCACTTGAAGTTGGAGAGAATCTTCTAGGCTTAGTTCCATCAATTCGAGTTTAACGAATTGATCTAAATGAAAATTCCATTTCCTTGCCTATAAAGACTCAAGAAGTTTCTCTCGAAATTTCAATTTCAGCACCAAAGATTGTCTTTGACACAAACCTATACAGTGTATGTGTTGAAAATAACACAGGATCTTCATCCCTTAGTATTTTGCAGAGTAGGCCTACAGCTTATTCCATGTGATCTTCAACTCAAGTGTCAACAGGTTTTATCCTGTCATGAGCAAGATGGAAAAATTCCGATATGAAAAAGGTGTCACTACACCATTTTTGTGACCATCATTCAGTACTTTGCATATGCATTGACTGTGTACAACAGATAGTTGACTGGGAGCTGAAGTATGAAGCAGCTTAGTCAAAAATTGTATTAGAGTTAATGACTCAACTCAAGCACATAGACAAGTGTCTAACAGCAAACTATTTGTGGACAAGCAACTGTCCATACCAGGTATGCATTACATCGAAAGTTTGTCACCATGTGTTATAGACATATGGCCAACATAACTCTCAGATTATGATATCTAGGGGACAAGGGTGTTATGTTGTAGCCGGAAGACGAGGGATGTTGTTTCCTCGCCGAAGTCGAAGACAACGACGGTGCAGTGACTTCCGGATGACAACGGATGACAGATCTTATGGGAACTTTGATGTCTCAAGGGACTTTATCGTCATCCGAAGGTGTTTATGAGTGTGGTATAGGGCCACAAAGGTGCATTCGAATTGATTTTGATCACTACCGCTGAGATGTTTAGATCCACTTGCCATTGCTCGCTCATGCTGACTGACTTAACTGTTTTCAGGCGCCCTCTGTTTCTTTAATGTCGTCTCTAGCGCCCTAATAATGGCCGTTTTCTCGCTGCTTTCAGTGACTCGCACTAAGTGTGTTTTTTTCAGTGTTGCGGGCCGACAGAGGTTCAGCATCCCGCCTTACTAACGCTAATCAGTGCTTGCCTTTTGCAGCTTTCAGGGTGTGACAAAATACTTTGTTGTTAGGCTGCCAATCGAAATTCAAATCAGCGAGTCTACAAGAAACTCCAATTTTTTGATCAAAAATGGCTGAGGATTTTAGCGTGCCCTTCCCCTCCAGCGATCGGTCGCCCAAAATTAGTTCTTACCGAGACGAACTACGCAACCTGAAGGGAGGAACTAGATGTCGCCCTGGTGTACCAGGAGCTGACCAAGTACGTCTCTTCTGACCGTGTGCAGCCTGCTTCAACCGCCACCCAGGTGGAGCGAGCTATGTTCAAGCAGAAGTGCAAGAAGGCGTACTCCACGATTTTCTTTTTGGCACACCCTCAGATTTGCAAGACCCTGTTCCAGGGCTTCGCCGGCGAGCAGTGTTGGGAGGTCTTACTGCACATCCAGAAGACCTATCAACCCACCTCTCGTGAGCGACGCTGGTACTTATGATGCCAGTTCGTGTCGCTCAGGATAGAAGCAAACGAGTCCATCGAATTCTACATCGCTAGGGTGGAGCGTGTAGTGACTTTCCTGGAAGAGGCGGGTCGACCAGTCGATGCCGAAGAACAGGCGTTCCAGATGTTGATGGGGTTGCCTCCCAGCTTCGATCTTAAGATGTCGAGGAACTCCTGCACGCATGGTCGGATGGTCTGGACTCCAGCCAGGGTCAAGGATGCCCTCATTGCCGAGGCAAATAGCCTGAGATTCGCCAAGGGTCTTAACATGGCAGCGACGCAGCCTGCATCCAGTGACAACGTCCTCCTCTCCCAGCATACAGGTGCTAGGCAAACAGGAGCCCGTCCCAAGGAGACCAGGACCTGCTACCGATGTCAAAAGGTTGGCCACCTCGCCAACGAATGCTGGTCTGTGCCAAATCAGACCAGGCAGCAGGGGATACCCATCGGAGTTCCTGGTGGACAGGGTTCTCAACCCATCGCACCGCGACGGGGGAGAGGTGGAAGGCGTGGTGGAGGTAAAGCCGCCTCCAACATAGTTGACATTTCCCAAGAGTGGGGCGGCTTTGACGTCATAAACGTCGACGGATCCTTTGACTGGACTGGGGTAGACGTAGTGGCACTAAGCAACGACGGACCAGATGTCGATCGATGGACCTGGGATTCCGGTGCTGGAATGAGCATCACCCATGACCGCAAGTGGTTCACTCACCTGGAGGAGATCACCCCAATCAAGATGAAATCTTTTTCGGGCACCTTTCAAGTTACCGGAAAGAGCACGGTAGTGTTCTTTTCTAAGATAGGTGACACCACGCGTGGCATGGCTATAAAGAATGTAGCCTACGCTCCGGCGGCCGGAGAAACTTACTTTCGCCCTCTCAACTCGCAAACTCTGCCGGCTGCACCTGGCAGGGATCTGTGGAGGCAGTCAAGGTCTTCAACAGAGAAGGGACCCAGGTTCACTATTGCGAGTTGGTGAACCAGCTGTACCATGTAACAGCGGTGCCTTGACCCGACATGCGCGACAAATTATCGCCGGCATTGTCGGTGTCCGCCAGGAAAGATTCATCGAGTCTACGACTATAGCATCAGCGGCTTGGCCACATATCTCAACAAACAATTCTGGAGATGGCCAAGTCCTCGCACTTTCGCGGTATGCCAGTTTTTAAGGAGCAGCCGCAAAGTTGCGAGACCTGCTACCTGTGCAAGATGCGTCGTCCGACTCACCCGACTGTAGATCAAATCTACACGAAGGCACCGCTGGAACTGGTGCATGTTTGGGGTCCGAACCCTCACCCGTCCAGTGCAGGTTGTCGCTACTACCTGGCCATCACCGACGACTTTTCGCGTTGGTGCGTAGTGTATCCACTACAGACAAAGGACCAGGTGATGGACAAGATCTCCAGCTACGTCACAGTGATGGAGAAGCAGACCGGGATGTCTGTGAAGGCCATCCGGACAGACAATGGAGGGGAATTCTGCTCTAATGCGTCTGAGCGATTTTACGCCGAGAAATGGATAAAGCACATGCATACGATCGTCCACCTGACCCTAGTGTGAGTTAGGTTTTGTATTTTTTTTGCGGGCGCTATCTTGCCATTGTTCCTTGTCACTATATTGATGCTGCCATCAGGGCAACATGGCCCAGGAGTCCTGCTCGCCCCTTTTATGCAGTAATGTCTGCCTGCTTGTGTTTATGCACCTTAAACATTGTTGATCACAGTGAGTAATGTTTATAACAGTACAGAACATTAAAGAATGTTTTTCTTTAACTGAATAAGGACTATCTGGACTTATTTTTGGTCGTCTTGCTGGAAACTGTATTGAGTGAACAGCACACCCCCTCTGCTACCAACACTCTCCAGCCAAGAATACGTAGCCAGGGTGCGATCTCTCGGTCTCCGGGTGGTTAATGGTGACCACTGCGCATCACAGCTTCTCTTCGAATTTGCGGACATCACTCGCGCCCGCACGCTAGGGGAAGTCAAACACCCCATTGTTCACCACATAGACAAACGGCCCCCTGTGTTCGCACGGCCACGTCGCCTTCCACCGGATTGCCTCTGCCTGGTGAAAGCAGAATCCGAAGCCATGCTGGAACAAGGAGTCTGCCGGCCTTTTGACAGCCCCTGAACGAGCCTGCTGCACATGGTGCTGAAGAAGGATGGTAGCTGGCATCCCTGCGTTGATTACCGACGACTCAACGCTGCCACCGTACCCGACCGTTACCCGGTCCAGCACATCCAGGACTGTGCGCAACAGCTGGCCAACTGTACGATTTTCAATTCGATCGACTTCAACCAAATCCCCGTAGCTGCGGCGGACGTCTGCAAAAGCGCGGTTATCACTCCCTTCAGCCTTTACGAATTTCCTCTGACGCCATTCGGGCTCAGCAACGCCGCCCAGACCTTCCAGAGGTTTATCGTTAGTGTCCTCCGTGATTTTGACTTCTGTTACAAGTACCTCGACGGCATCCTGGTGACGTAGAGGTCTGCCGCGGAGCATACGAAGCACTTACGACTGTTTTTTTCGGCATCGTGATTCCCCTCCCCAGCAAGGTGGACGCCATTACCAACTTCCCTGTGTCGACTACCATCCACCAATTGCGCCAATTCTTGAGGATGCTCAATTTTTATCACCAGTTCGTGTCACACACGGCACATATGCACGCCAGCCTCAATGACTTTTTTTAGGAAAGTAAGAAGAACGACAACGCCGGTACCGTGGACGCAGGATGCCCGCAATGATTTTGCCCGCTGTAAACAGCAACTAGCGGCCGCAACTACCCTGGCGCACCCGCTGCCGGATGCTCCATTTGTTATCCTTACCGCGGAAGGGTAGCATGGCTCGCAGTGCGACCAATATATCAGGTCGAGTCATCCTTGCTAGATACAGCAATGAGCCGATCATGCTCCGATACAGGTACGGAATCGCTTCCTCTACAGTAGTCATCAGTTCATCAATAGAACACTGTTCCTACTCGAAGTGGTTTCTTCGCGTGTCTCGTCAGGATCATGTCTAACCTCCTGCTAAGGGCGTCGATGTACAGCGACTGGTGCATGGTCATGCTCCCGTCAAAACGGTCCTGTTCAAATTGAATACCTAGGAAGGTTTGTACCGGGCCAAGAACTTTCAGATCATAGACACGGGACGATCGGTCAACTACCTCAGTAATCACCTTTTTTGTTCTTCATAGAATTAATAGATCATCTACGTAGACCATGACCAGAGCGTCCCACCGGAGTCGATAAACGCACTCGACACTGTCCAGTGGAATAGTCTTGACGTTGCAATTCCTCATGCAACGTCCCCCACCAGCAACGACCTGCTTGGTGTAGGCTATACAAGGACTTGTTCAGCAGCCAGACACATCCGTCGGTTCGCGTTGCCCCTGGTGGCTGTTCCATTAGGGTGGGTTTATCAAGTGTACCATAAAGAAAGGCACACTTGGCGTCGAGGTGGCATGTAAACCAACCTCCGAATGCAACAAGCAGGAGCATGACTACACACAGACAATGGTAAAGTTTATCACTAGGTTGTAAAGCTCCATGTAGTCCGCCCCTTCCTCTGTTGAAACCCTTTCGCAACGAGACGGACCCTGTGTCAGACAACTGCGCCTTTCGAGTCCCTCTTACGGGCATATACCCACCTGCAGCCAAGGACGCGTTCACCCTGCTGAGGCTGTACGGACTCGTAGACGTCACTTTCTTTGAAATCTTGCAACTCGTTCTTCATCGCTTTCTGCCCTTTATCGGCATCCGGAGCCGACATCGCCTCTTCATACGTGGTGGGTTCCGTCTCCACTACCACGTGGGCCTGAGCAGCAGGAGTAGCGAGATCCAAGGGTCCAGGATCCTGTTCATCAGGAATTTTAGGCTCCGGTTTGGGCACCTCGATCTTTGTTTTGTCAGACGGGGCAATTTTGATCTGCCCCTGAAACGTATTATAGGGGATAGTCAAGGACGTCTGGGTTACATGGAAGGTTTCCTTGCCCTTCGTGCAAGGTTTAAGCTCTCGCGCCCAGACCACCGAGGATACCTTTGATGTCATCGGTTTGTCCGGTGTCAACGGTTGTTGTTGAGTATTGTCCAGGTTGCTACAAGCAGGAACAGTCGAGTCAGTCTGGGAAGCCTGCAAAGGATGTCCGTCTGGGACATCTCGTCCAGGCTCTGGCACTTCCATTTTGGAGTGCGGTTGTTCATCAGGAACAGTCACCACACCCCCTTCCAGAACCCTGGCCTCACTAGACTCATAAACCTTGTCAGAGGTTGGGTTGTAGAATTGATACCCCCTCGTGGTCTTGGCGTAGCTATTTAAAATCCCTGATCGTAAAGTGTCCCCGAGCTTCCCTCCACGCTGGGCTGGGGGAACGAACCCATAAACCCTGCTCCCTACCTTTCGGAGGTGAGACAGGTTTGGTGTTCGTCCCCACAGGACCTCGTAAGGGGATCTCATGGACAACATACATTGGGGCAGTCGATTTTTCAGACACACAAACGTCCAGAGGAATTCTGCCCAAAAGCGAGGTGCTAATCTAGAGTCCTTTAGCATAACTCGGATGGCCTGCAATGCCGTTTGGTTAAAACTGTTGGTAGCAGAGTACTCAGCAGAAAGTCAAATAGACAGCCAGATGTCACTGTCGAAATAAACTGAATTTATTTCAATAAAGGTTCATTGATTAAACAAGCAACTCACTGTTTAACATGTTCATTGTATCCATCATATATTTGGGACACACTCCATACAAGAAAACAG
>JAQGBX010004127.1:0-15908 GCA_034698745.1 Megaphyllum sjaelandicum | reverse complement strand
CGGGGGGAGGGGCGGCAAGGAGGTATCATAGAGGAACTAGACTAAGCCACAGCAACGCGTGGCCGGGCACAGCTAGTAATTAATAGAATTTGACTCACAGTAGATCTGATGCAGATTTCGTTTGCGTGCATATATCACGTGATGCAACCCCCATATGTGACTCTGAATAAGGACCACCGATATTATAGGATATTAACTTTACAAAAATATTTCTGATTTGAGAAAAAATAGGTTTGCTGCATTTTAAAAATCATTTAGAAAGTACTGTATGAGATATGCCTGAATGAGCACCCTGAAGATGCGCAATCACTGCTAGCTTTCGAGTAATGCTCGTATGCTTGCTTACATGGCTAATCACTTTCAGTCTCTTGTACGGTGTTGTTTGCGTATTATACTTTCATTTCACATAAAAATGGACAATAGTAACAATTTCTGGAGGAAAAAAATTGTATAAACATTTTTAAAACAGTATTCTCACATTTTTAGAAGCGCGGTATGAAATAATTCAGGATAGTTTGCTATTTTCATTGTAGGACGAGATTCAGTATCTGCGATGTCATTTAATAAGTCGGAACAATTACCAAGATCCGATTTTATTTTTCTGCTGGATTTAGCACATACAACACATGTACGTGGCCTAATTGCCCTCGCAAGCAGTTTATCCGCTAATTTGCAGCTGTTTATACTAGCTGAATTTTAGTTTTATTCTTATTCAAATACTTGCCACTGATATATATAATGTTATTTGGGGCAAAAGCCTGCATAACGTGTAATGTACTAACTCTTCAAATCGGACATCACGAACGAAAGTTTTAATTTAATCTAGTCTTGAAATTATTTATAGTTGGGCTTGAGACCGGTGGTGTAAAACATTTTGTTCTCCGCTTCTTCTCTTTATCGTGTAATTATAACTTATTAATCGTACATTAGGAGACTAGCAAACCAATAAGCAATAGTGTCTATCAGGATGTGCTCGAAATAATAGCTTTAATTCGTCATGTTTAGATCATGAATAAAAATTATTTCAAGCAAGATGACCTCTTCACAAGAATGGGAGATAAATGCTTTTTACGTTGGTCATGGCTCATCATGAAGTATGAAATTGATAGTGAGATATTTGTATTTCCTCGAATTCGATTCTTCCATAAATTCTTACAGAATTATCTCAATTGTTGTGGTTATTTTCATTATACTGAGCATCGCGTTTTGGTCTCAAATTCGTGATCAACGTTCATTGTCCAATACCGAAAACTCCAATTACCCTAAAAAAAGCATGTCTGGTAGTGGAATTCTTAAATGTCATTGTGGATTTGTATGCGTAATTTGAAATCTACAAAGTTTCATATTCAAACAGAAATTTTAGGAAGGAGAAAGGGCTACGTCAAAGTGTCTTTACCCCATGTTTATGACGCCGACATTGAGGAAGCTTACATCCAAGCATTCAAGGACATCTCTTTGGGCCAATATACTGAAGCAACTGAAGGTGTCAAGAATATTTTTTTAAATTGTCAACCATTCTCTAAATATTCTGTATAAAAAATATAGTTTGAAAACTGGATATACATGTCAGAGTTGGGCTAAAATTAGTCACAACTAAATTGCCAACTAATTTTAGCCCATAGAGAAAACTGGTTCAATGGCAAAACCTGTTGAACCAATTTTCTCTATGGGTATAAATTAGTTGGCAATTTAGTTGCAACTAATTTTTGCCCAACTCTGATACATGTACGGTATGTGGGAGTAAACCTGATAATGCAAAAAAATCAATGACTTCTTGAGTTAGAATCGATTTGTGGAATGAAAAATTCCCTGATGCTGGTAATTCTTAGACCTGATACGTTAACGGAAACCATAAATACAGATTTCTTCAAACTATAGGTTGCACTTTCCAATAAATTAAATGCCCCAAAAAAAGACTGATTCGATCATTGGAAACTCAAGCATTTTCTTTGGAAGGCGAAATCCAAAAAAAGACTACCATTTACACGGAATGTCTTGCACTTACAATCCCTGAAGATGACAAGTTCTATCTCCATGTCCACGTTCCTTGTTTTTCCCTTTCAAGGGTACGGGCTTCGCCGCAATAAGATTGTACTTAATGTAATGAAATGCCTAGAAACTTCTACACAGATTTTGATTTAATACAGCAATAAGGTTTTCATGGACTACATTGCCTACAGGACAAAGAGAACAACTGAATACGGTAATATCGTTTGTAGACGCCTCTGTCACGTACGGTTCCATTACAGCAGAAATGATTGCACTGAGGAAATTTAGAAACGGTAAACAAGTGGAAACTCCTTGAATTTGATGTGATTCTGTTACTTAGTTGTTGATTATTCGTTGACTTTATTATAGGCGAATTAAAAAAACTTTATTTTACAACAACACAGTCCTCCCACCAAAAACAGAAAAATGCGAGAAGGATGGACGGGACCCAGTTTGCTTCAACTGCGGTCAGTTATTGTATACTTTTTTAAATCATTTGGGTGCGATTTGACGTCGTTGAGAGGTCGTGATCACGGCCTTCCACTTTACAACGATTTTCGGGAATACTGCGGTTTACCAAGATTATAAGTTCTTTCGACGACGAAGGGTTTGCGGGCAAAAATTCCAAACTTTACAAGTACATGTATAGATGTATTTGACTCCCAATTATCCGAACAAACAAACAATGGGCACTTTCGTGAAAGTAATTTTTAAAAAAAATATCAGTAAATGACTATGGATCTGATTTTCATTCGTGGGCATTTCAAATGAGCACTGTACTACATTATGTAACATCCTCGATTAAGAAATAAAAGGGTGACTTTTAAAATATTATTACAATTATTAGCTTAAAATCTAAGTATTGCGTGAGACTCTAAGATCTTACGTTATGTCCAAAGAATCGAACATTGCAAGTGCCTAACAATATCGAAATATATGTGTGTTAATCTTGTACGAGCGATTCACACATACATTTTTTTTTAGAAAACTTTCGATATTTTTAGCTTTTTGATGAAAGTAATTTATTTCATCTTCAGCATAAACAAAATTATAAGTGATCTTATTGGTTTTTTTTTCTCTAGGATCGTTGATCACATAGAATCTTACGTTGGGGGATTGGCGGAGGGCCACATGCCCGGAAGCCAGTTGGGACCTCTGTTCACCTGCATGGTAGCTGAGCAGTTTGCGAGAATGAAGCCAATATCGACGTTTTGTCACCTCGGGCATTTCTGTTACCTGCCCAAAAGTAAGTGGTTTAAATTTGTAGAACATTGTTGAACCTTTTCCTTAATTTTGTATATTAATAGAACACGGCGTTTATTTTTGTTTTTTTACAATAATACCCCAGTTTCTTGTAATGACAGTCAAATTTTAGCAATGGATTTAAACCCATGAAAAGAATAAACCTCTAAAAATACCAAGAAATAAACTGGTATTTTGGTTGATATTTCCTGATAACTGAAGTTTTATTTATAAACTGAAGCGTCGCCTAATAAAATCCTGAAAAATTACCTATTCCTTAAAACTAAATTTATTTCTAATAACAGTTTATAGTCTGCCCACTTTTAAAATAGCTGAGCAACAGCATCTGGCTTGATATAATTTTGACAAATTAAGAAACAATGATTAAAGCACTGTTGTTTTCTTCATAATTTTAAACATTTACATGTACATTGGTTCTGATTCTTCTGAAGTAAATTCGTAATGCTTTGTTTCGTTAAAAGTGGATCACAAAGAATGTAACAGGAAATGAATTTCTTTCTATAGTTTCACAGTAGGGCAAACCGATGGCGCCTCCCACTTTTCACAAGCACGAGTGCATTTGCTGAAGAACCAGCACGTTGAACAGGCTCGAAACTATATAAATTTCATATAATAACAAAGTTTTCTCAAATGTCGGAATCATATGCCAGCATTTGTTTTCAAACCACGGAAAGCAGTTATCTAAATGGGAACTCAAAATGAAATTTGTAATCGTTTAGGATTGTTTAGTAGACACCTGTGGACATAAATTTAAGATGTCGACGATGTTCACACCTAAATTGTTAATTTAAACCTGTTTTTAGGGAAGAAAATAAATCCAAGGTGATCATTGAAGTGGTACGAGATAACGTTATTTTTTTTACATTTCTCCAAAGAATCCTGGGACTGTTATAGTTTCATTTTTTTTTTCAATGAACAAAACATGATTTATGTTAACGTTTCGTCTTCATTATACTAAAACTGGATGAAAATCTTGCGTTGATTTTGCGCATTTCTTTTTAATTTAAAAAGAAATTTGTCTGCCTTAAATTATTACACTTTTACAAAGGTACAAATCGAACGCAAACGCATCCTGGTTCTTTCAGAATTTCTTTTTTTTAAAAATAAACGATAGAAATAGAATAGAAGGATTTTGAAAATTATGCAATTTAGATCAGTCAAATCATTCCTACACTTAAATAAATAAATCTTGAAATTACTGCTTTTCCAATTAGTAAATGCGCTCGTTATAGAAGAGGCATTGAAATTATATAAATGTCATCTATTAACAAAGTTTTCTCAGATGCCGGAATTACATGCCAGCATTTGTTTTCAAGCCACGAAGCAGTTATCTGGGAACTCAATGGGAACTCAAAATGAGATTTTTAATAGTTAATTAGAATTGATTAGTAGCCACCTGTGGTACTGTGAGCTAGTAAATTAAAGATGTCAGCGATGTTTACACCTAAACTATTAATTTAAACCTGTTTTTAGGAAGGAAAAGAAATCCAAGGTGATCATTGAAGTGGTACGAGATAACTATTTTTTTTTACATTTCTCCAAAAATCTCGTGACTGTTATAGTTTCATGTTTATCAATGAACAACAAATGATTTCTGTTAACGTTTTGTCTTCATTATACTAAAGCTTGATGAAATAATTGTGTTGATTTTGCGCTTTTTATTTTAATTTGAAAAAAATATAATTTTCTAAAATTTGGTTAAACGTTTCAATTTTAAAAAAAATGTTTCACTTAAAAGTATTCTTACCGTTCATCAGTAAGGTTATATTTATTTTGTAAATGTTAACTACTTTCCATTGTAACACTTTCGGAGATACCGAAGGTTCCCCTAAGGACGACCTTAAAAATCCTAAAAAGATTAGCAAGATTTATGTATTTATGATCGTCCTTAGGGGGCATTTGGACATAGATAGTACAGTATTTGACATAAAATTAAATATATTCGATAGTAGTGTGCTTAAAGTACAGAGATAAAATATACTAGGAACTAGGAATGTCATTTTTTAAAATAACTCAGCTTTTATTTTAAAATAATTAAAAGTTATTTTTGGAAGTTACATGTACATTTGAACGCTTTGAGAAATTAAAATGAAATTTTGCATAACCTAAAATGAAAGTAAGGGGAAATAAAATTTTCAATTCTTTATTATTCCCCTTCGTTACATGTACATGCATGCGACAAAAATTGTCGACCACGTATAGATTTCAGTGTTAAAATAATTTCTCCAAAAAAAAAAAAATTCCCACATCTCCCTCCCCCCCCCCAAGTTAAAATTCTATCCAAACTTCTTATGCCCAAGTTTTCTCGCATTCCTTATCTTGAAAATGTCTTTCCACTGTTGTCTTAATGTCATTGGACAGACAGGAAATTGGTCTGGTTATATAAGACGGTGCAGTGTATATTATTTCCTGTTTAACCTTCCTATAAAAAACTATTAATGAGTATAAAATTACACGCATTAGAGGCCTCACCAAACCCGCTCACCTTCAAAGGCTTCTGAAGCCTTGTCAGTTGATTGATTTGGGCGGTCTCTGGAGAGCAATCGCAGCTTTCGGATTTCACTTTAGGCTCATTTTCGGCCGGATTTCAACCTCTTCGTACCTTTCTTTCGAGTTTTACTGAATTTATGAAGTTTTTTTATATAACTGCCTTGTCCTGTTGTTTAAATTTTCTCTCAATCAGGATACAAAACATCAAGGTAAGGTTATTTTGAAATTTGTCTTTTCGTAAACATGATTTTTTGTAAATTTATACCTAGGAATTGGAAGTGATTTGTTAGCATGCTTCGTTTTTAAGCAAAATTCCTCTTTTGTATTTCTTGATTATTTTTTCTAATTCTGGATTTAATCAAAATCTTACCCCTCTTCTCTAATGCGGGATATATTATTAGACCAAATAAGGAGGGAGGTAATACATGTGATCAAAAGCTTATATTATCCAGACGAGGGAAAGAATTTAGTTGTCACACCACTTATTTAAAATTCAGGTAAGGTAGCGATTTACGAGGTCACTCAAACTAATTCCTTTTAAAATCTGGTTTTAAAACTGTTGCTCAAACAAGCTTAAGGTCTCACAATGACACATTAACTCTTGCACTCCCAATATTCGTTTATCTGGTGCTAATTGATTATTAGCGGTTTTCGTAAAATGAGGCCTGCTTTGGGGATTTTTTTGGATGTTTTACAATTTTTGAATACGCAGAATTGTTCTCGAATGTAGGAATGGGATATTGAACAATTTCAGTAAGTTATTAACTATTAATTAGACGCTGAAGCACTTTTTGATCATGAATTGAAATGGAGGCTTTTTTTTAGTTTAAGAATAACTTAAATTGCTTGTTTTATTTATGAAATGAAATTTAGCTCCTGGTCACCGACCATGAATAAGAGTTACCTGAGAAGATTTTATGGCTACTCAAGAATAGGAGACGAAGGCGGTTTTCGATGGACATGGCTCACCCATGTGTTTCTTTTGTAAGCCTCTGTTAATCTGAATTGAATATGGGCAATTTATCACTTCCAACCTGAATCTTTTCATGTTGTTTTTATAGGTCTCTCTCAATTGTTTTCGCCTCTCTCATTATTATTCTGAGTATCGCATTTTGGAATCACGCTCCGAAGGAACGACCAATGCCTATCACTTCTGAAATTCGTTTAAAATCAGGACAGGCTGCAAATTACCCGAAAAGGCCAATTTCTGGTATTGACATTCACTTTTTTTTTCAGTTTGAAAATTTTTCTATAGTTAAGTTATAACTTTTTATATTTTCATGCAGGGCCATTAGGAGTGACCAATGAGAAAGTACTAATTTCGTTACCACATGTGACAGATAATGACATTGCAGATGCCTACGTCAAAGCTACCAGTGAAATATCACTCAGTCAATATGATTTGATTTCAGAAGCACAAGAAGGCAAGAGTTTTCTAAATTTTGAATGCATGAGTTTGAATTTCAACCCAGTTGAAAACATTTTTCGTTACAAAACTTCTAATGAGATTCTTTTAAAGCTTATCCATAACGTTAATTCATATTTTACGTATTGCTTTTATTGATTTGTGAGACTTGATTTTTGATTAAATACAATATTTCAAATTCTATTGAATTATTATAGAATATTGGTTATCTGGAAAGTTTGGGAAATGGATCATTCCTCTGATAATTTTCTAAATGAAATTTACGATGAAAGAAATGTAAACATCAGTTTTGAAAATTTTAATGCGAAAACCAAAATTAAATGTTAACAAACTTAATATTTTCCGAAATACTTAATTTGTCCCTACATGTTCATACTTATTTACTCTTCAGCTGGTTGTCCATTTAACTTCACTCATTCATCTGCCGCGTTTCAACATTTTTTGAACTTACCAAACAAGGAGCTAAATGGAACTGAGGATATTCGTTCCCTTGCCTTGGAAGGAGAAATCCAAGAAAAAACTACCGTTTTAATCAAAGACAAGTGAGCTAATTCATATGAAACCTAGCTTGCTATCGTAAAACTAGCATTCCTTTGCATGGGTTGTCTGCAATGATGTCGGCCATTGTTATCATTTTCCAGATACCGATTGAAGCACCACCAAACGGCTGCACTGCGAAACAATGGGGTTGGGCGAGGCAATGTGCACTGTGTCAAGAAAATGCAGTTATTGGAACGACGTGGTGAGGAATGTACTAAAAACCACACGTATCGCCCTTACGATGGAGTCTGCAATAACTTGCGTTATCCACTACGCGGAGCTGTAAATACAAAATATTCGAGAGGACTTCCTGCAGCATACGCTGATGGTGATTTCAATAAATGGCTAATTGTAAATGTTTATGATATGGTGTGTGCATGGTTTTCTGTACCTGTTCTAATCACACAAATCTGTGTTCAAATCCAGGAATTTCTGCTCCACGGGTTAGTAGAAAGGACGGGAGCCCCTTGCCACCGGTCAGGATCCTCAGTAATGAAATTCATACCAGTGGAAATTCCTCTAGATCGAAGAATTATACAGTTTTGATGAGCTTTTGGGGCCAGTTCGTGACTCACGACATTTCCAAAACCCTCGCGAGCTTGAGTAAGTGCAGATTTTGATCATATTTGTCCATGTCCAGAATGGATTTTTTCTCAAAATGTTTACTCAGTAAGCAAAATATTTCCAGAATCGAGTCATTGTTGTCGTCAATCGGAAGGTGATTCTTCGGAATGTCTTCCAATAACAATCCCCAAGAATGACAAGTTTTATTCCCAATTCAACGTCCGTTGTTTTGAGTTTTCAAGATCGCAGCCAGCACCTCAACAAGATTGTTCTTTAGGTAATGTGCAGTACTGGAATTAGTCTGTATTGATTTAGTTAAAGTTAATGACTGCATTTTGTGGAAATCGATTGCAGGCCCCAGAGAACACATCAATCAATTGACGCATTTTTTGGACGGCTCTGTCATCTATGGCTCCAGTGTGGAACAAGTGGCCAGATTAAGGCGCTATAAGAATGGTAATCATGCGGAATTTCCTGCTTTTTTTAAAAACAAATACGTTAAAATTACAAATAAAATATCAAAAGTATTGGTTTATGTTTTGATATCCTGCAAATTGAAAAATAGTGTGCAGTAAATTGTAAATTATTGCCTTTTTTTAGAATAAAGCAATTTTGAGTTTGGAACAAAAATTATAAATGCATAGTGTTCATACTTTAACTTTTTTTGGCTTGCAGTAAATTGTAAATTATTGCCTTTTATAGAATAAAGCAATTTTGAGTTTGGAACAAAAATTATAAATACATAGTATTCATACTTTGGCTTATTTACAAAATTATTTGAAGTATCAATGCACATACATTCGGTATATTCTGAGATATGCAGTTTCATCGTGGCATAACCTTCTTAAATAGATTTTAAATCGTGTGCCTCCCACAGGGTTTTATAAAATATATTGATGATATTCATAATACAACATACATAAGCAATGTTGCACCATAGAGGATGCAAATTCTTCCAGAATAATGTTGATTGTCTTACTCTTGTGATTTGATCCACCATCTTGCCATGGTAGAATTTGGAATACTCTTTGTTTTAATGAACATGTTTTTATAGGTCACTTGAATGCATCATTTATTGATGGAACTATGCTTTTGCCAATAACAACAGAGGACACTGAAGCGTGTACGCAGGATAAAAAGAAGCCTTTCTGTTTCGTCGCTGGTCAGTGAATCCATCACCACATATTTTGACTTCCATCTAGCTATGAAAATACGTTTAAATAAAATAGAAAAATAATTGTTGCAGGTGATTCTCGCAGTGATGAGAATCTTTCCATCCTCAGCCTGCACACGCTTTGGCTTCGGGAACACAACCGACTTAGTTCTCTCCTGTCGGTGCTGAACCCCTCTTGGGACGACGATCGACTGTTCGAAGAGGCTCGCAGAATTGTCATAGCAGAATTTCAACTGGTGACCTATTCCGAATACTTGCCACATCTAATTGGTCATCGAATGATGCGAGACTTCGGACTCCAGCCACTCGATTCTGGCTACTTCGAGAAGTATTCGGAAAAGATGGACCCTAGCATATCCAATGAATTTTCAGTGGCAGCAATGCGCTTTGGCCACAGCGCTGTGCCTGACGAGTGGAATTTCGTTACCAACTGGACATTCTGGACGATGCAATTGCACGAGGGATTGTTTCTGCCTTCAATGTTTACCCGGGATAACGATACTTTCGCCAGCCTCCTGTTTGGAAGTTCCGTTCAAAGCGCCCCCATCATCGATTCCTATTATACCACGCAACTGGCCAGTCACCTTTTTGAGACCAAAGCTTCAAGATACGGATGCGACTTGGCCTCAATAAACACCCAGCGAGGTCGAGATCATGGCATTCCACCTTACAACGATTTTAGGGAATACTGCGGTCTACGAAGACTAAGCTCGTTTGAAGAGCTGGACAGTTTATTCATCGACACCGTTTCGTGGAGATTTGAGAAACTGTACAAGTAAGTATAGTATTCCAAAATGATAAAATGTTTGCCTCTTTTGCAGTAATGGTAAACTGCATCTTACCGGGAAAATAAGAATTTTTTTTTCCTGAAATGGAGGTTTTTTTCAGAATCTAAGGCATGTATCTTTGTGAAATATATTTGATAGGGGAACATGCACTTGTAATCGTTAGAAACATGAATATTTGCCAATAACGTTGAAAACTCAGATGATAGGAATGACAATTATTTAATTAACGTTGGAAATTTTAAAATTCTAAATTCAAATAGAATGAAGAATTATTATTGATTTTAATATTGTTGCTGATTAGGAGCGTGGATGACATTGATTTGCACACTGGGGGATTGTCAGAGCGTCCAATGCCCGGCAGCCAACTGGGACCAGTGTTCACGTGCCTTTTAGCTGAGCAATTTGCGAGACTTCGACAAGGCGATCGATATTGGTACGAAAATGGCCCTCGGAGCAATCCTTATCCCTTCACACCGGAACAACTCTCCCAGATCCGGCGGGTGACTCTGGCTCGTGTCGTTTGCGACAATGTGCCCAATATCAGTGTTTTGTCGCCTCAATTGTTCCTGCTTCCTTCCAAAGAGTACGTTTTCTCATAAAAAAAAATGGTTATAAAAGTTTATAAGTTGATGAACTAAAATAATTATCTTTGATTTTTATAGAAATGTCCCGATTTCCTGTAATAGCAGTCAAATTCCAGCGCTGGATATCAAACTATGGAAAGAAATCGCAGAGAAAACCATAAAATAAAACTGGTAATAACTTAGATATACATGCATGTACACGTAGCTTTAACTTTGTGTTACGATGTCGATAGCTTTAGATCGATCTTATATTTTTTAGAATGACCTACTGTACCTCATCTTAGAACTGAGAAATTAACCCATTCCTTTAAGTTAGTGTTTGCTATTTTATCATTATTGAAGTTATCCAATGCTTTTCTCGAAATAGAAGTTCGAAAAATCAAATAGTCTGTGATGTAATCATATTGTGGCGAAGGATATTTAAGCTCATTCTATGCATGTATATGTACATGTCAGCGTCACTAACTAAACTCTATTTTTATATACCAAATTTGGTTTTAGAACCACAACTTCCCCTCTTATAAATTCTACTATGACGTCATTCATTCTTTATTATTACTTTTTACGTGATAAAAAGTTGCTTTTTATTTAGAATGTTCAAATTATATATTTATCGCCCTATTACAGTAAAACCTGTTAAGAATGACCACCAAAAAATAATGCTATATGTTGGTCACTGTACACAGGTGGTCACTACAAAAAATGCCTTAAATTAAATTAAAATAATGAACATGTACACTGCACTTATACATGTAGACTGTAATACACGTAGTAAAAAAGCACAAAACAAAAAAAGTACAGAAGCATCGTGTCCAAGTGTTAAAACAAGATGTAACGTGACTCATTTGTTATCTGGTCACTTTTCAAGGCCGGTACATTGATTGGCAATGTAAAAATTGCAAAAAACCCACCACACACTGCAGGTCACTGTACAAAATAGACAGGTGGTAATTGGTCACTATACAGAGAATTTTTAAGAAGGAAATGTACACTAGAAAAAACAATACACTAAAAAGTGGTCACCATTCAAAGGGGGTCACTTTTCCAGGTTTTACTGTATGTTCATAGTGTATAGTGTCCACCTGTGTACAGTGACCAACATTGCATTTTTTTTTGTGATCATTCAATTCAATTCAGTACCCTACTATCAGTAAATAAATACCATGTGGTAGGTGGGAGTAATCCATCAACCCAAATTATTCAGTAGTTTTACTGTAATTCCAAAAAAAAAAAGTGGTCACCATTCAAAGGAGGTCACTTTTCCAGATTTTACCGTATGTTCATATACCAGGTGGTCCAATTATCATGATTCGTTCAATATCTTTTAAAATAAATAGTCAATCGTAAAAATTATTAAAAGGAAAAATAGTAATATCAACTTGCCTTTTAATTTACGTAAAAAGGAAGGGGCCCCCCGGTCCCCCTATGGGGGATCCGGGGGGTCTCTTCGAAATTTTCAATTGGACCCCCCATTTTTTTTTTGCAAATTATGAATCAGCGCTTAAAACAAAATAAGTTTTGTATAAAAGATTTTTTTGGTATTATCTTAGATGTTGCTGTAATCGATGTCTGAAATCGTGTAATAGGCCATTCACTTTTTCAACATGTCAGGTAGCCTCATTAAAGTACATATCTAGAAAATTTGCAATCTATAATGAATTGTGTACTCCTAAAGACGACAGAATAATCAAATTTTGCTACAAGTTAAACTACTTTGTATATCTTATAAAGCTCACACAAAACCGCGTAGAATTAAAAACTACCGTAAATTTTTTAAAAAAACCTACAACTAGATTACATCTAGGATGAAATTGCAATTGCATATTAATTGAAATCAAAATCCACCAATTTCAATTGAGCGAATGGCCTTATTTAATCCTGCCCCTGAATTACACGCTTTTAGGGCACGTTATCACAACTTCTATTTATGACTAATCAGTCTGGCGCAACAGCGCATAACTGGTAATAGCCATATTTATCTCAAAAAGATTTCCTGTACATTTCGTTAATTACAAAAAAAAATTAATTGCACCGAAGTAACTGGCTAGACCGCAATGCAAATTTGCATCGTCTATTGGCGAGAGTTTGCCTTATCAGACGTTTCCACATAATGAAAAAAAAAAACTATCATCAAGGTAATTAGACCTTCGAGTGTGCAGTTGTTTTCAGTTTTTTTTTGTTAAAAGATGATACACGTTTCATCATCATTAAGAAAAAGTCATCCGGCGCCACCAGGCGGCGCTCGAGGTTGACGCCCCTCGAGCGCCGCCTGGTGGCGCCAAATTTCGTTCCTAAAAGACACGCTCTGATTGCACGATGACGTTTCACGAAACGGAGGAAATGCAATGATAATTATCACGAAATTTAAATGAGAAAAGAAACGGAAAACAAAAGTTTTCTTCCGCATTGTTTTTTTCATCCTATATCTAGATCCCAGCTCACCTCCATTTCACCGATGTCCAAGTTCCGCATTTTTGGTCAATAAAAGAGGGAGAATATAGGTCAAATCGCAAGTTTCAACGCCCTTTTTTGGCACGACAAACCAATTATTTCCAAGTGTTAAAAATATAGTGAGAAAATATACGCCAAATCGATTTTTTACATTTGATTTCATTTTATTATCATCATCATCGTCATCATCATCGTCGTCGTGAAATGCATGCTGGCCCTGACTGATGCGCCTTGAAATTCAATATTGATCCAAAACATTCGTCTTGGCTTAGGTTTCGACTGACCCCCAGCAGATTGAGTTGCTCGAACCGAATTACAAACTACAAGTAGTAGAGTTGTTTGGGTTTTTCAGTGACACTCCAAAAGCGGAATGAGTTTATTCACGTGAATAAACATTTTCAAAACTTCTTATATACATACTGTATATGAAATTTCTACGATTCGCAGATCACAACAACTTCGTTATTCAGGGTGCCCCCAGATATTTCATTTTCAGCTTCCCTGACTTATCCAGGTTTCAAAATAAATTTCCCTGACCAACGACAAAAAAAACCATATAGACACGATTTTGCAAAACCTACAAGGACAACTTTCAATATTTATGCAATATATTACTAATGTCGATTGTCCAAAATTAGCCTGACAATTGTTTGAAAATTGTACATATTTGTATTCGAAAAATGTGAAAGCATTGCAAATTTTTACTTTTCAGGTTGACAATTTAGCAAATTTATCCTCAGAACGTGGAAAATGTTGAACAACATTTTCTCTGAAAATGTGGGAAAATATTCCTTGGAAAATGTGGAAAATTCAGGGAAATACAGTTGAACAGTTGAAGATTTTGAAAATTTACAGTCGAAAAACGATGAAAATTTGCGTAAATTTGTCCTCAGAAACTGCTGAAGATTTTGCAAATATGCTCCTCTTAAACTGTCGAAATTTGAGCACAAAGCTCAGAAACTGGAAAATTTGGCAATTTGTACTTTGAACATTTTTAAAAGTTTGAAAATAGATCGACCCCGAGCAAATCCAAGTAGAAGCATTACATCTTGGATTGTGACAACATTAATAGGGCCTACGTTGAATTTCCCTGACTTTTTTCAAAATAAGTCATTCTTCTCTGACTTTTTCCAGAAATTTTCAAGTTCCCTGACATTTCCAAGTTTTTTAGGTGTGGGGGTACCCTGTTATCGTCCCGCCAACTAGTTTAAAAACCATCAAGGTTATCGCCCCTTTCACCAACCAGTGTTCACCACTGCCACGGCCCACTTCCAAAGTGCGATTCGCAAAATTTCCGACTACCCCCGATGTGTTTCGTTTTCCAAGATTCGCACATTTTCCAGACCGTAGTTTTTCAATGACATACATGCACAAAACACTTTACGTCGAGTCATTTTCACGTGGCACAAATACTTTCCAAAACGATCCACAACAAAAGCATAGCCTCGTTTCCAACATGGCCGCTAGGCGGCGCCCACGCAAAACTGCCAATAATAGCAAATCAAGCGCAACGTATAAATAGATGACAGACAGACGGATGATTTCATGCTTTTCATCACATAGTCAAAAATTTGCCCAACGCCATTGGCGCGTCTGTCATTGGTGAAAATTACGATAAAGCCTGTCAGTGGGAAATGAAGCGGAACGATCGGATTTGTGCTCACTTATGGAGGAATAAAAAAAGGGTTACCAATTTGCAACTAGGCCTGCCTGTAACCAATTCGTTTAAATAGGCCTAGGATGCGACCTCTCTCTCATTATTATTAATTTACGAAAATACAATATGTGGGTTTCCAAAATTGGCTTACGTACAGACCCCTCAAGGTGATCGGGATTGCCTAAGCTAACCCCAGAAAGTAAGACGGACAAAACCTAGGCCTACTTACGAGGACTGACAATAGGGGGGCTGATGGCGTGGGCTAGGTCTAGGGCTAGGTAGAGAGCCTAGGGCTAGGGGAAGGGGATCAAGGGGCAGCGGATGAACGTCGAGGGGGCTTCCGTTAACCCCCTTTGTGGAGTTGGTATCAAGCATGGCTGCAAAAAAAAATCGGATTTCTGGCGATAATAATCGTGTCATCGAGAACAAATTTGTTTATTTTTCAATGTTGGAAACGATTAATATTGTCCGGAAGCAGTGAATATATGTTGTACATGGTATACTCTCTTCCGCCATATTTGCTTAGCATTCCAAAATTGCGGTCTCACCCGCGCCATAATCGCACCCCTGGCAGCTTCAGAAATCATAAGTGACATAACTCCAGCAATGTAAACTTCTCCGAAATGAACTCTGCATTCGGTAAAAAAATGACATCGGAGTTTAACATAATTTTGGGTAATTTTGGCTAAATGAGTATAACTTTTTCAGGAAAAAAAAAATTACCAAAAAATTATTGCTTACATGTTTCGGAATTAGTAATTTTCTAGAAGAAAATAATCACAAAATGACTTTTTCCGATGCGTTTCTCGGTGGTCATTTTTGGAGGAAAAATGACCGAAAAATGTCCTTTTTTAGGGGGATTGAACGTGGGTTGTCAGATTATTTTACCACACATTAAGGCTTGTTTAACGTCCCAGCCCGCCCGATGGTCGAACCCCTGTTCCAAAAGTAATAAATTAATTAAAGTCTCCCCCCCCCTTTC
>JAQGBX010004126.1:0-15908 GCA_034698745.1 Megaphyllum sjaelandicum | reverse complement strand
AATGGAATTTGAACGTCACGCTCATATCAGCGGTCACCTCGGGTAGAAAAGCGGGAAAAACGGGAAGCGGGAAACAATTGGCAAAGGACCTGAAAACAGCGGCTGGACGCCGACGCCACTCTGTTCCCACCCTATACGTGTACTACAAAGTATACTGTATTCTTTAGTTTACTATGATAGCACGCTTTCCGTAATGTAAAGAAGTCGAGCAGCTAGGTATACTATTGCTTTAATTACACGGACACAGTCATTTGCAGCCTTAAATTTTTTTATTTTTATTACTCATTGGTTTTGTTGTAGGTATTGCATTGTATATCCCAAAAAATTGGATGTTATTTCGAATATGGCATGCACACGGCTTTGTTTCATTACCTTGATTTCCTATTCGTCATTAGTTCCAGCTAGAAAACCATTGACTATGCTAGTAGGTGAATTACTTATAACCATGGAAAACTAACGAACGCTATACATTAAAACCAAGGTTTCTTTTTAAATTCCGATGAGATTACTCGGCAAACCGTTATTAATCTCCAGCCGTTTAGCTGACATTGCACTAACTATTGTCTGTTCTAGTGCACATGCAGGTTGCATGAATTTTAACGGCTATAGATATAGATTTTTTTCTAACTTGCATGACTAATATAGTGGTTAATGTTTTTTACGTCGGGAAAGCATTAAACGCAGTGCGTGTTCCGTTCTCACTAAAACGAGTAGATTTTGATGTTGACCAAATTTAATAATATAAACAACGGTTCAGTGGTACCGACTTACAATAATTAGCATGTAATTGTAGCAGTGTATAACGGCAAACAGATATGAAAACTGATAATTTTATTACGACGTGTGCTGGACGAAAAGCAAATAATTGGAATACATACTGACGTACACTGTACATGTATACATGGAATAATTCTGCAATCAAATTTGAAAGAGAATCATGTTTCATGTAGAAATTATAAGTTATTTATTACTGTTTTGTGTATGAAGATTTATGTAGTAAACAAATTTATAACACGACTATTTTACAGCTGCTGTAATTCTTTAAATAAATTTAAATCACGAATTAAGACCATCCTAAAGTTGCGGCAATTCTGGCCAGTTTCAACTTGGTTAAAATTACTAGCAGGTTTTATCGATTATAATTTAGTGTATGCAATGTTCTATTGTATATTTATCAAGGTGCTACAAATTTTTGGAAATGTATTTTAGTATATTGCTTAATGACATTTAAAACTACACTGTATAATACACTGATTATACAGATTATATTAGATATATTAGATTATACACTGTATAATCTATCGTCACTATACAGTATATCAACGAATTGGATATTCTACGAGCTTTTTATAATCTTCTAGTCTCAACGTAATTTAGCAGATGCTCAAGATAGTCAGCGATGCTAATTACATGTACATGTACTGCACCTATACAAGTAGACCTTGCCACGCACTTGAAAAGCCAGTCAACGAAATGGCAATAAAAGCATTAAGAAAATTCAACCTGCTAAATACGCATTATTTTCAATGACGATTGAAATCGTCTTGCATTTTGACCCCGATAAACGTTCAATCGTTAATTAACATTTATCATTTTATTACATGTACATGTAAGCATTCTGTTGGAATTCAACAAATGTGTATGTACTAGTACATTGGTGAACGTTTCTCATTTTACGACGAGCCTTGATAACAGTATACTGTGCCTTGATGTAGCATATACACTTTTGTTAAATTTCGACATAACATGCAAATTAACTATTGAACGTTTATCAGGGTCAAAATGCAAGACAATTTCAATCGTCATTGAAACAATCGGGTTGATAACAACCCGATAATGACATCCGATGAGCGAGATTGCATTCATAATAGCCTACTCTTGAGAAAAATGTCGTTCTTAAGTCAATATTTGTCTCCTTAAAATGGCGTGATTAAAAATTATCTGCGTCTATTAGAAACGCCTGTCTTATCTGAAAATAATATCACAAGATTTTTGCTTATTATTCTTTAGTTTTTAAAGTTGTGAAATAGCGACCGTGTAATGCCTATCCAGCATATACTGTACGTTTTTCTAAATGACGGGGAATAATTCTGCAATCAAATTTGAGTGAGAATCACGTAGAGTGGCTTGCATCACGTCAATTTTTAGAAATTATAAGTTATTTATTACTTTTTTGTGTGCAAAATCGGCTTCTTTTCAAGTTCTTGTTGCCTATATCGTAGCACAGACAAATATTAACGATTTATAACTTCGTCATATTATTACAATTGCAGAAAACTTATTTGTTCCACGTCTTAGAAAAAATGTGCATTGCTTTTTAATGATAGACACTGACACTTCACCATTGACTCACTTCCCTGTCATACGGATGGTCAATTTAACGATGAAGTCACGCTTGTCAGGGTTGCAGTGTCTACCTGCTCGAGTTTTGAACGTGAATAACATTTTAATTTGCACTCGTATGCGTATTTTACGTTAGGGTAAGTTCACGTCGAGCGCTTATTGCAGACGCTTATCTGCTAAGCGTACAACAACAAGGTGAGGCATACTGTAAGTCTTTACTGCAAAGTCTTGTTCCGCCTGCTGCCTGCAGGCTACAAAATTCGAATGTCCCCGAATATTACAATGCGATTCCATCTCATCACGTTCAGCTACGTGTATACTGTATAGTCCATCAATTAGTTTTTTGTTTGTTGTTTGATCCGAAAACAGACTTATGCCTCACCTTGTAGTTGTACGCCGAGTGGTAAGCGTCTGCAATAAGCGTTCGACGTGATCTTAAACCTTGTTCGCACAGACACCTAAATGTTCACTTAGCTAAGAGAGTCACCTAAAAGTCAGTTAGGAGAGTAGCATTCGCACGACTCACCTAACTCTAACTCACATAATTCCACAATGGGCGACTATCCATTGCTTAGGGATAAAAGACAATATCATGGCAATCACAATCACTTAAGCTGGTCATACACGAGGCAAATTATTTCTGGAAACTTACCAATTTAAGTTGTGTCCGAAAAGTCAAGCGCATATTTCTAAACATTTTTTAGTTTTTCACATTAGAATTCACATTCTAAAAGACAGAACTTTTGAACGTGCCAGGTTTCCATTTGCCTCGTGTATGACCAGCTTTATGAGTCTCTTAACTTTAGGAGTCTCCTAAGTTTACTCTCCTAGCTAAGAGAAGTTTTTTTAGGAGAGCTGCATTCACACGTCCACTTAGGTGAGTCTCTCCTATTTTTTTCAGACTTAGGTGAGTCTCTCCTATTTTTTTCAGACTTAGGTGAGTCTCTCCTATTTTTTTCAGACTTAGGAGACACTTAGGTGTCTGTGCGAACAAGGCTTTACATACAGTATATACACATATTTCTGTCAGTTCTGAAGTACTGAATTTGAAATACTGTACATTGTTAACATCGATAAAATTAAAACGTCTGTGCTTTTAGTATGCGAGGGAACTTTATTGTGAAATGACTGCAATAAATCATTTATAAGAATGAAGGACCGCATCATGCTGACTTTTTCCCTTTCTTGTTGATAAATGCTTCGGACAGACACACAGTCACACACTCAATGTTATGTCTGCCCATAGGAGTTACGTTAGTGTGGCATGAGCAATCTGTACTGTGACCTTTAACATCTCTTTCATAAAAATGTTTACGAAATCTTTCGATGCCTCAAAACCCAGTAAACCAGAACAATTATTGTTTATTAAAATTGTTCGTTCACTTAAGAACTTATTTATTAACAAAAAACAATGAAGACATATACAAATGCACACTGGAGGTAGCAAAGTCTGTAATATATTACACTAAGGGCTCCGTAGTTTTAAAAAATGCTGTCTACAACAAATATTTTATCAGCTAAAATGCTGGTCAGCAGTTTAACCTTTCCAAAATTATGAAATACTAACCACAAGGAAGGTATCTTAACAGTAGAAACTTGTACAAGATATTGTTGCATTGTAGGATTAAAGAGTCGGGCATGACATTACCTTTTCTTCGCCTGAATTGGTACTCCATAGATTACAGGCGCTGCCCCAATCGCAAAAAGTAGACTACAACCGGCACGAGCAGAAATGACAGCTTGGCATAAAGAGGGATCCCTCTGCTCAGCTCCTGGCAGCCAATATTTCAACAAGTCTTCCAAAAACTTGTCGATGGATTTGTCCGTCACATCCCATAAGTTGCCCATAACGGAAGGGCTGGAATTGGAATTTTAATTTGCTACATTAATATCCTGAATAGCATTAACAGTTAATATAGATTGTTCATGGGTGTGATTGTTGGATGGCAATCACAAGATACTTTATGGATAATTAGAAAAAAAAGATAATCTTAAAATCAACATTTGCATTGTTATCTTGAAAATTACAAACAATTCAGAAAGTTTGATGAAAAATCTTACCATCCAGCCAGCAAATAATGCAATGCGACTCCATCAAATTCTAATCTGCGACCCTGCGGCTTCAATTTGGCGCTGGAACAACCAATGAGAAGAACGCAAGCTCGGCACTCTGACTTCTGAATGCAATTCAAAGAGACGTACTGGTTCCCTGAACCATGTCCATTATATCTGAAAAGAATGCACAAAAAACGAGTATCATAAATTGGACATCTTTTGTCATAAAATAAGCGTAAAAAAGCATAACTTACAGGAATAAGTCACTTTGGGTGAGTGCCTTGATCCATTCTTCTGCTGTTGGGGGCCGCCTAATTACACCTCCCCAGTTACGACTAAACAAAAATGCACACACTTAGCAAAAGCAGTGAATACAAATTAAATTTTTCCGATGTGTAAGCATTCCTTTGGAATAATAAAACAAGAATATGTTATACCAAAGTATTATTTAACTTATTGTCTACATACCTCTCGAAAGTAACTGTTAACTGCTTTTCTGTAGAGGGCAAGTCATCTCCTGGATTAAGAACATAGTAGCCATTGGAGGTGTCAACAGTAACCATTGGCATTGTAGACAAATTGTCGTCTCCATACAATGCGATATGTCCAAGAAGAAAATGGATTGATGGCATGCGAGAAATAGGAGCGCTAATTAAAATGGGCATGTTTTCCCAAGGAAACTTCTGTAGCTCCTGAAATAAAAGATATGTAAAACAAGCTGTTAAATCTCTGATGCAATTTTAGATGCTCAGTTTATCATAGTATATTCTACTAAATGATACCCTCACTCATGTAAAACTATTTCTTACCTTGTCAAGAATAAGGATGACATGCTGACGTTGTATTATATTACTGCACAGACAAGTGCACTTTTTCTTAAAAATCATGCAAAGTTCTTTAATGCGCTGATCATCATAGGAAGTGCAAAGTAATTCTGCCAATGCTTGTCCTGGCAACAAATCTCCCAAAAAAGAAAAGCTGTTGACAATAGCCTGAGGATAAATTGCATAGGAATCATAAGAAATACATGTAGAACATGAAATACAGCAACTTAATAGTGAAATGCCACTTGCCTCCAAAAGTCTTTCATCAAATTTCTCGAAACCTTTAGATTTAATTTTTTTTACGAGATAACTGGTTGTTTCTTTAAGTCGGCGGCGGTCGTCTTCGTGAGCAGGATTCCCTAACAATAAACCTTTCCAATGACCTAGCCAATAATCTTCCATACTTTTAACTAAAACCTACATTGAAGAATTACATAATTTTACTTCAGAGTTCAGAACATTGATTTTCACAAATATAGGACAATGCAGCTGGCATGGTGACATTAAATGATAAAACTAGCAATCTGCCAATTGAACAGAGTACTCAAAATTAAAAAGAACAGATCACACTCCTGCTTCAACATTATTCATTTTGAGATAAAGCTTGGACGCAAAAACAGTTGCTGTCGTTTTAATGCATTAGGGTACGTTCACTACAAACTTTAAAGTCAGCTTTTTAAGGTGACTTTAAAGTTTGTAGTGAACGTACCCTTATACTGCAGAGTATAATGAAGTGACAATACTGTAATTATGGCAATTCCAATTGTCGTTTTTACTTAAATATATAGCACGTTTTACTTCACTTAATACAATCGTAAACCACAAACTGACAATTTTTAAATTGGGTCACGTCCATTGCGAGGTGCGACATGCTGTCACTTTTTTCAGTTTACGTACTTGCTATGCACCTACTGCGTATGCTAATATGGGGCATGCCTATTAAGAAGGAATTTGTCATGGACAGGAATCACACGAAATTAATCACAAATTAGGTCTTTCAGAAAATAAATAATAAAAAATGGTTCAAAACTGAATCATTTTTAAAGGATACCTGAATGCATCGTCATTTGAAAGCACTTTTTCAGACCAAGTAACTAATTAAGCTTCTATACGTGTCATAAATAGACAACCAACCTTTAGTCGGTTATCCACATCTTGACGTTTGCTCCACCATAAATTTCGATCTGTCATTTGAGCCCAAGATGTAATATCCTGCACAATGCTGTCAAATTCTCCACTAAAATTGTTTACGCCGTCCTATGATTGTTAAAAAATGCAATGCATGAGCATAACTCCTAGCATCAACGAGGAGAAATAAGAAATAAGACTCACCAAACTGTCCTTGAATGAGGTTTTAGCAATCAATGGTTTATAATTCCGCTGAAGTCGAGTGATTATCAGTTCAGGATTATGGTTACTATAATACAACTCGTTTCGCACCGATGATGGCACTACATTGATCTGACAAACCGTCCATTCTAGAATTTATGAACAAATGGATGAACGTGTAGTTGGATAAGTAGTTTCTTTTTAGAGCCACTGAAAGAATCAGATCACTGAACTACTTTTTTTTTCAAATTATACAGGAAATTATGTGGCGTAATTTTTGTTATTTAGTGACATGTAACTCCATAAAAAAAGTGTTAGAAATCTTTGAATTAAACATCCTTTTTTTGACAATATTTTTTAGCGTTAACTATCAAACAGGAATATGGGGAAAATGTGCACCTACCTTCGCTTATTTTATTGGAAATCGATTGCACAGATTTTTGCCAATCAATGATGTTGTGAGAAAAAGCAATAACAGCCCTGCGCTCCTTTATTTTTGAAATATCTGCATTTGGATTATTTGAACTCTCAACACTTTCACTGGATAATTTGCTAAACAAATGAATTAAACAGCATGTATGAGGAACCAAATTACAATTTCAATCAAAATCAAATGAAAAGTCATTCGGCAGTTACCTTATCTTTCCCGTAAGGATGTGGTTTGCCTGGTGGCGCAACGTGAGAGCCATGGATTCAAAAAGATTACAAGCTATACTGTCGTCATTTTCCCCTTTACACATGATTAGTAGCAAATTCAAGTCGGCATATAAAGGCATGTGAGGATGATGACATGTAAGGCTTAGAGCCTTTTCCAACAGCAGGATGATTTTGTCAATAGTAATACCTAATTAGAACCAAATTGTTGTTACTTATTAAGTGAATACAAATTTGAATACAATCACAAATATTGCTTTACCATTCAATACCAAGACAAGACTTACCTCAACTTTAAAAAGGAAATGCAAATTTTTCATTTACCTAACTTACATTCAAATTTCCTCTCTCTGTACCATTTCTTACAAAAGTTAATGTTAACCAAGAAATAACAAGAAGCAGTAAATTTTCCCAAAATTGAAAAAGATTTCCTTAAAATTCTGAGAAACATATCTTGAGAGTAATGATATAATGTTTGAAAGTGATAAACCATTCCTAATATGCCCTGAAAGGTTACAAAAAAAATTTACAAAGTTTCCTAGATTAACACACCTGTACCATTATTCCTTGGCATATTCGTTGCTTTCTTTCCTGGTACTTTCGTTTTCCGAAAAGAAGGATTATTCGGACTGCTTCCTCGTAAGGTTTCCAGTTCATCAAACAGGACTGGGGCTAACATTCCAGGTGTAAACACGGGGCTATCATCAAGATCATTGCAGCGGACAATTTCAGCATGAATGGAAGAAGTTGATACAGTGTCACTACATTTTCGTGATCTACATCGAAGGCTTCGCCTTACTGTTTCTGCTGGAATACTGGTATTGGATGATGTGCTTCCCAACTTGTTTCTTGTTCGGGATGACTTTGGAGCTTTTCTAATCTTCTTTGCAGAAATGAAAGGCGAACCAGCTTTTTCTGGGCTATTAATACTACCAAGATTTAATACTGGTTTGTCCATTTGGCCACTATTCACAATGTTCACATTACCGAAACTTCCAAGAACTGAACGTGCATTTGGTGTTTTCTTCACTGGACTTCTGATTTCCGCATCACTATTTTCCCGATTACCAATGGCCAATAACTTGGGAGCACCAGATGATTTCGAAATTACGCCCCTCTCAGGCGAGGCCAAATCAATAGTTGAGTCTAACTTTTCATCACATTTCACTTCCAAGATGACTGCTGGCTTTGTGTTCTTCATCTTCGGAAGATTTTTCTTAGATTTTAACAACTTCACAGGAGTGAGAACTTGTGATTCAGGATCCGAAAACTGATTGTCAAATGCAGACAAAGTAAGAATCTTCTTCATAGGTGCATCTTTTATGCACGAGTCATTCCGTTTGGAGACAGTTGTCGTCACATTACGCGGGGTTTTAAAACAATCAGCGAGTTCATCAGTAGCGGTGATACAAATGTTATCAATGTTAGCAATGAGAAAATCGACATCCGCTGCTTTCGTCGATTTAGACTTTGCGCTCTCTGAACGACTCCACAATTTTTGATTGAGAAACTGTGATAAGGACAATCCTTTGTTCGCAGCATATAAATGTAGCTTTGCAAGACAATAGAAATAAATGATATTCGCATGAAGAAAGTGAGTTTGTGCTAATCCAATATGATGTACACTACATATTTTGGAATAAGCACACTTGATAGCTAAATAGGCACCAGTGAAATCTTTCTCTTGTATTCGCATCTGTGTTAGCTTGCACAAAGCATTGCAAGTAATGATATCCAGTTGGAGAAGCGGTCGTTCAGAAGCTCCATTATTCGACTTTGTGTGAAGTTTGACATTTGAATAAGTCATTTCAAGTAATAACGAATGTTCTATTTTTCTCCATGTTTCAGCATAGCTTAAGATAGTGGACATTGATTTCATTGCTTTATCGGCAACATGATTATTATTAGCATAAAAATGACACTCTGTCTGAGCATATGCTAGCTCTAGCCGCAAACGGTGAAACACTACCTGTTTGCATTTCGTGCACAAACAGGAAGAAGAGTGTTGCTGCCAATTCAGAAATATAGTCTTATTTTTCATGACTGGAGAACAGGTCTCGCTGTCTTCAGACTTTTGGGCCATGCACTTTTTAGAGAAACCTGGAAATGTTAAATTATCATAGTCATCAGGGATAATTTCCGATGAAATGGCACCATCTTGCAGATCAGGAAATGTGTCCGATTTCAACTGAAGTTGCTTTCCAGGAGATTCAATAATAAATTGGACGCCGTGAAGTTTGCTTTGACAGTCCTGATAATGCCCAGTTATGATATCCAACTTGCCTAATGCTAATAGCAGTTCTGCAGATCTGAAAGTAAGAATGATCAATTGCTTTACTCTTGTTATTGGGCAGACATTTAGAAGAATTAATAAGTGTAACATATTAATAAACTTGCTAGTATCATCAATTTGTATGCAATAATTGAGTGCTCAATGATCTACGTACTTATACAAAATTACATGTATGAGGATTATTAAAAGTTATTGCACTACTTTATGTGATAATAAGCAAGAACAGTAAAATTGGAAACAGTATGCAGATAGTGATGCACCATATTCATGTGCAGGAAAATTCACACTACTTACCTATTGGCAAGTGACAGTTTTTGAGCCCAAAGCAACTGTTCCTTGAGGAAACAGGAAGATTCGCGCGGTGCTCCTATATCTTGAAACAAATAGCCTACGCGAAGAGCACACTCCATCAGCAGGTTGATCAACCTTGGTTTTAAATCCATACCTGCTGCAATAATAAAAAAAACTTAATAAACATTAAATAAACTTTCAAATACCACATAATGTATTCAAATCAAAAAACAAAAAATTTAATTATAAATTCAGTTGTTTTAAATTATACCTAATTACTTAATTAAAAATGTATTTTTATTAGACATACCGATACTTTATTGGAATCCACCAACAAGTATGGTTAGACATTAGAAAACATTGGGTCAAATAAATACATTAATAATTTTGCATTTTTCCATTAAATACAATTCAAACACATTATGTTACATACTCCTAATTAACTTGAAGTCCTTCCTGTTGATGATGGCCTTTACAAGATCCAAGCAGCTGGTAAGACTACGTATAGCGAATACGATGGGAGTATCTTCAATATCAGAAGTAAAATTCAAAACTGAAGAAGGCAGCTCAAAGAATTTGCTTAAAAGCAAGTTGACTTCACACTGTACAATTGTGGAGACTATTGTTGCTTTTCTTGATGCAAGGTCTTTACGCACAGTCTGTAAATACTCCCAACCTTCACAAACCTACCACATAAAAGAAAATTGCATTTTTAGTATTAGAGTAGACAGTAAATAAAAGTGCTTTAGCAACAAAACCATGCCTACCTTGTCTTTCATAAGTGAAAGCTCACTTTCTGCTAACAGCAAATAGATTCTCACAAGCTGTGAATTTTTGTAGTTTGGGTGAGATTCAGAATTGAACTCTAACTCAGAAATGAGTGGCTTGAATTCTCGTAGAACGACAGATGCTTCATGCGTTAATCCATTGCGACTCAGCAAAGATACTAAACGAGCTACAGCTTTACCCCATTCCAAAGTGTTAGAAACAGCCTTGGAAATATTTAAAACAAGCTTCCATGCCTGCACTTCTCGAGAAACCTAAGAATGTTCATAAAATCAATTAACACTCAGAGTACATTGTGCATATTGCGCCAGGCATTAGACTAAGCTTGGCAGGATCATGTTACTGCAGGGCTCTCAAACTTCTGCTAAATTTTCATGGTAAATCTTTAAAATTATACCTGCACAATCACTCGTTACAAAATATTTTAAACTTCATAATATGATATCATACAAGTTTTGAGTAATTACCATTCGGACCAACGAATACATTTCGGCAATTGATTTTAAGTCATTTATTGCAGTCAATGGATTGTCGATGTTCTTCGGCTTTGTTGCCACAATAGCACTCCACATATCCAGTGATTTATCCAGATAAAACAAGGAGTTGAATTCCAGTTCCATGGTTATGTGTAAGTAGGCTGGAGGAATATTACAACTTGAACTAGATTCGGCCGATTTTTGATTTGCAGCAGCAACATCAGCTTTATTTTGTTTAATCACTTCAACCTAATAGCATCATTTTAAAATAAGCATTACTAAACCATTCTAAACGAAAAAAATAGGAGCATTAAAACTTACTTCAGAAGCTGCCTGATTCTCCAAAGTTTCAAATAAATGCAAAACAAAGAATGCATGTGCAAGCCGGCAGTCCTTTTCTGATGGAAAAGCTTTTTTATCTGGCCTCAAATCCCAATTATCCAACAATTGTATTGCTTTATTGCAGCATGCCCGGGGAGATCTGCTAACAGCAATGATTCTCAATAAGAGAAAAATGCTTGATATTCCACTTGCCAATATTTAATTCATTTACCGTTTGGGATCAATGTACGTAATTAGCTGCAACTCTGCATAGTCAACCAGAACTACAGCTTTACTGAAATCATCCATTGATTTTTCTTCATCCAATAGATCCTTCATCACAGCAAGCTTTTCATCTTGAGCATCATAACTAGAATGTTATCATCAGATCATTAGTAATTCATCATAAAAAGCAATCTTTATAGTGATTTCATCACCCATCGAACACTATCAAGAATTTCCCCAATAAAATCTCATAAATTATACGAAATTAATTATATTTCGTCATTTTGGTAAGCATCACATAGTAATGTTCATACTTCTTACGTACATTTTATAAGCCTCAAATTCTTGCATCAAAAGTGACACCAAATCTTTCCTTTTAAATTTAGGTGCAATTTTCAACACTAGTTTCACAGTTGTCGACCTTGATTAAAAATTCCATAAAATATACATTTCATAATTAAGCAATTTCTTAAATTCCGCTATTTCTTGAATGGAAACTGCACATATACTCACGTAACATTATTTGATGGAATGAATGGTTTTGCTTCTTGCTTTACTTTAACCCACAGTTCTAAAAGCTTCTTGCTATACTTGTTATTTGTGGACAATATTTCTGCTAAAAAATTTAAAGCACCGAAGTAATCCTTCACATTACAGAAACATAAGGTGATAAATTTGATGTATGGATAGTTCACATTCTGCAAATACATAAAAGAACCTCTCAATAAAATTGTTCAAAATAATGATTAAAATTATTAATAACTTTAATTATTAAAAAATAACGAATTGCAATAAAATAATTTTCTTAAATGAAAAATTACATACCATTGCATTTTCTGAATTCCCAGCATCTACAGACATCTTAATGAATTTGCAACAAGGTTTGAAAAATTCCAAAGCTTCAGAAAACAATTCTTTCGAGAAGCATTTTGAGCCAATAGGCCATACACTGGCAACTGTAAAATAAAACAACTTTACATTCTACATCTCAAAATAATAGCTAAAAATTCAACAAGCAAGAACTAATAAGTTGGTTACTGACCATAATGGCTACCATAGGTATGATGACAGTTTTTAACCATTTGCATAAATTGATTTGCAATGATTAATGCAGCATTTATTGCATCAGAAAACCGTGAATCTATTTAAAAAATTTAGTAAATTTAAACAACCTCAAACATGAAATGGATTTAGTTTAAATTTGATTAATAGTAGGACTAATATTTTCTTCACAAAAGTCAAGTACAAGAAATGCAAGTTCCCATAGCAAGCAAAAAATAAGCATGTGCATTCATATAATTTTTTTAATAATACTCCCTTAACTTTTTATAACTACCAAGGCAGCTGATATTGGTACATCAAAAGCTATATCTGAACTGTTATTCATTGCAGATATATTTACTGCCTCACAGGCATAGGATGTATCAAACTCTTCAAATAATCAATTATTATTAATAATCGATTATTAATCAATAATCAATAATCAATAAGCATTTATACAAAAGCAAATATCTCTCAACAAAAACTTTAGGATCATTTACACAAAACATTGCAAAACATACTTGACTTAAATAAGTGATGCTTATGTTATTAAGATACAAGTAGGCCTATGACATGTGATCATGATAGGTGATTAAACCTACACACATGTATGTTGTTGAAAACAAAATTCGTTTCGAATACGATATACTAGTGAGAATTTGTTTTCAAAATTCAGCATTATATTTATATCTTGCCAACTTACCTGTTTTATCAAAATTGTGCAATGCAATTGTAGAAATGCTAAGAAGTACTTGATAGAAACTGCAATAATAACTGAGATTTCCAACTGAAAATGTACAGCTCATAGCATCAGTGATTTCAGTGTCATTTGAAATGCGAAGAGCCACAACATGGCCAAGCACAGAATTCAGGTCCATCAAATGTAATGATGCCGAAGCAGAGAGATTAGGATTGACCTTTATCTTTTTCAGAATGTTGCACAACTGGCCATATAATAATGAGTAACAAGATTCCCAAACAGCACGAAATTCTTCAGACATCTTGTTGATTGGCTGACATTGTTTGAACAGCGTTTTCAAATTCATGGTCAATGCTGATTTACTTTCACTTACAAGAGTGCAGAGATGAGTTGAAATTTGCAATATATTACAAGAAAAGCGAACGATTGCAGGCAGCGAGGAATTTTTAGGTAGATATTGTGCGAAATATGCAAAGACCGAAGATTGAAATTCCATGATAGATTTTTCAGCTTGAGATGTGAGACATCGATCAAGCAAATAATTGATCCATACGATTCGCAAGTTGAGGCTAGCACTGAGTAAATTTGGAACTACTGTTGATGAAACGTGTTCAGACTTATCAACTTTGATTTCCAGAAACAAACTGAACAATTTCTTATAAAAGTTTTCCAGATGTGGGCAATGGTCAGTTTTTATGAAAGTCTGATAATTTCTGGCAGCCTTAGTTGCTTGCTCGCAAAACCGGACATAGTCAGAGGAAGCCATGAGCAGAAACTGCAATGCATTTAGTCTCAAATTCAATGAATGAATATGCTTGTTGGCTAGTTCTTTGCCTTGATCTAACATTTGAGCTCTATTCCATAAAAGCAGATAAACATTTTGAAGGATTGCAGTCACATCCTTTGGCACATCAACTACTGGAGAGTTGCATTTTGAATAAATATTCAATTCCTTGGCAAGTTGATTTGCAATATCCTGTCCAAGATAATGATCCTAATACATAAAAATGTACCACATTAACAGCAAGTAATGTTTTTGTTTATTATTTAATTAACTAAATATAGTGTCAAAAGTGTTTACCAGAGGTAAGACTTTGTATAAAATGTGATAGAGTGCTTTCAACACCTGCAAATTTCCTGAATTGACATAACACCTCTCTGTCAGTAGTAAATCGTGACATTCTCGGGCAGCTTTGATTAATTGTTGCAGTCCTGCTATTTGCACCACATTTATATCAAAACCATTAGAAAAACATTTTCCAGAGGTAATCAAAAATCCCCTGCAAAAATTCACTGCATCAGATGAAGAGGATGGTTTAAAAGTAAGTAGCTCCTAAAATTAAAAAAAAATTATTTTCATACCGAAAATACAATGCAAATTGCAAATGAACAGCTTTGGTTTGCCCTTCAAAGTGAAACAAAACCGCACAACAATTAGACATTTGTGAGTAGTGAAATTTTCATGTAGGCTAAGTGAACTGCAGCACTGATAGGGGAACTGGAATTCAAACATGTAACTCTCAAATGTAAGTTTGCACTAAAGCATTTCTTAATAACAACTCTGTGTTGAGAGAAGTGCATAAAAGGTAATCAAGTCACATCCGACAAAAAAATTGCTTCAATTGCTAACTATTAACATGCGTAGCATGCCTAAGTATCAATGATTTTTAATTGGATGTAAAGAATAGTAGGCTATGTGTCAAAAGATGAGAAAGTAGGATGAAATTTAGTAAATTGGATGGAAAAGACTACATTATATAGAGGAAAAAGGGCAAGTGTCAATTTCCCAAAACTGTGGAAGCCTGTACGCTAGCTAGAATAAGTTTGCATTCTCGTCTTGCATTCGGTGTGTTTTTCATGGTTTCCCACAATTCCTCCAGACGAATGCTGAGATAGTTCCTATATTCAGGCGGCCATGACCGTCATCTTGTCCAAAATTATGATCCCCCCTGCCAAATGGTATTATGTAGGCTACTAACTGCAGGGTAAAGAATTGAAGTTAGGGGGCTTGATTATCTGTATTACGTTTTTCATAAACAAATTTTCCACTTGCTTCATAAATAATGTTTAGGTGTTTTGCTGGAGTAAATTAAAAGCACGCTTATTTAAGTTTAGTTTAGTGATAATCATCGCGCCGAAGCCTTATGATGATTTAGGTGGTTGTCACAGAGAGAAAGAGGTGGGTTGTCAGTATGATTTTTGTTTTCACAGACCAGAGGGGGGAACGTAGGGCGTTAAGGCGGGACTTAAAAGAGGCAAGTGAAGGAGCCTGCGCAACTGCGCAGGGAAGGTTAATCCAGAGTTGGATCAAGCGAGGGAAGAAGGTGAATTTGTAGAAGTCGTGATTAGGAGAGAAAAGTCACACTTTAAAGGGATGGTCGTGCCGGCCAGAAAAGTGAGGTTTTAAAAGGAAGCGGCTCTGGTACAGGATGGTGAGCAAATGGTAAATGCTGAAAAGAAGGTGGAGCATGTGCTCCTCTCTCCGAAGAGAGAGGGGGAGGTTTAGAGATTTGAGAGTGGCGGTGATGCAGGCGTCCCAAGAGTAGTTGCCTGTGATGTGGCGGGCAGCT